>SKCR01042424.1:0-71762 GCA_019454045.1 Zanthoxylum bungeanum
TGCAACAATATAGGGGTATTCGCCATTGGGGAGAAACCGAGAACAGGAATTCCCAACTGTCTCATGTACCGTGCATCAGTAGTTGAAGCCAAAATTTCAGGTTTTGCAAGTTTTCCTCCAGCTGCTGTGACAGCTTGCTTGAAAACCAACCACCAGGGATTAGAATCATTGGTTGGGGTCATTAGAGGGCGGCCCTTGTTGTCTCTTATTGGTCCTTTCTCAATTATCTGTCACATAGAGTATAATTAGCAGGGAGCATTTGATTTCAAAGGAAACAAAGGGGTGGAAGAGGACATATACAACTTCGGAATTGTTAATAAAATTACAGAAACCTGGCAGTGAGTAAAAAATCATAATGTCAAGAAACAAAGGTCCATCATCCCAATATCAACTAAAATGTATAGACAAAATGTACCAATTAACATGATAGAACTGCACCAAATTTGCTTATTATTTCCATCAAAAGTTTTAAAATGTTTCTTTATCATTTGAAGATTTCATTGATATCATGTGATAAAGATATCTAGTAATAAAGGATCACTTTTAGTACACCGCATCCAGACAAACAAGGCATTTTTGAATGAAGGATCCTGGTTGTCTTTTAATGTAAGTCGGTCCTATAATTTCACTGGTTTGACTTTATTTGACCAATATCTTTGGAAAGGAACCAAGGTCAACAAACAAAAACTGAAGTTCTCTGTTCCAAATTAATTTTTAAAAAGATGAATTAAAGTTTCTTCCAGCAGGTAATAAGAATTTGATCATAATATCATTTGCCAAATAATGAGGAAAGAAATTTTTAAAAATTAAAAAATGAACCCTTCAGCTACATGATTTTTAGGATCATATGGACCAAAACAGAGTAATTTTATAACTCATTCACAACTAAAAAGGAGAAAACAAAAACATTGAAAAACACAAGTTACTAAAACAGAATTTACAAAAGCAAACAGGTCATAAAGACAACACACCTGTATATAATATATGTTTAAATACAGGATTATATCACTTTGTGCAGAGTGGCATGAATGTTTATTATTACATGACACCTAAGTGACACTTATCTAATGTCTTAAAGTTTGCATACAAACAAGAAGTTCAGAGCCAAGAACCACACATGCATTTAGGATCAAAGAAACAAATTTCCTAAGACTAGATTCAGATTGACAGATTAACAACTTGATGTGATCAATAAATTCTCCATAGAACCCAGATCATCAACTATCAACTATCAACAACACTTTCCAGAAAGTAAAAAACATTTAGATGACCAGAAGAAAAGACGGAAAAACGATAGAAAAGATTTGCGAGGAGCCGAGGACCTTTTTCTAGCTACAACATCGTTTTCTCGGCATATTTTAGATTGCTAGGCATCTAAAAGCTACTGCAAGAGCTAGAGAATGAATTACATGTATTAGTGTTCATTATGATCCCTGACTACATTCTTTGTCGTATGCTTATACTCTTTCTTAGTTGCTTATACACTCAGTATTAAATGATCAATTAATGAACTGATTTGCTGGAGAAAAAAAGAATGAAATGAAACTTTGGGAGCTACAAGCAAAGCAAGAAAAATATAAATTTCTATGTAGGAAAAAGAAGAGACACTAAGAATATCTAAGCAAGAAAAAAAATTAATAAATAAAAAACTGCCAGAGGCAATTGATCAGTGTTTGCTCATTGGAGCAACTAATTGCTAATGCATAACTGCTCGGTATCGGTTGCAATATTGAGAATCCAAATACAACAGAAGTTATACAGAGATTCACAGCTAGGTATAGCAAAATGAGGACCCTGAAAAGAACCGCCCTAACGGAGAAAATAGTGTCCATCTCACCTAATACTCAAACAGTACAAAGGTCAGAAACCCAAAGTCCAAATCCTAACGGATTATTGATAAATCAACTTAGGTTCTCAAAAGTAGTAATCACCAAGTCCGTAACAAACCGCTACCATACCACCTGCTGGTATCATGGCCAATGGTTTGTAATGCCATTATCTTCTTAATAAAGCAGCAACATTTTCTATAAAATTGTACAGCAAATTCTTGTCCATTCATAGCAGAAAATGTCTAATGTTCATCACTAATAAAATCATAACAAAGTTTAGGACAACCATTTCAGAGATGAGTATTCAACAAGAATGCAGGGCAATCACTATTCAACAGGAGGAAGTTTCAAGAGCTCATAATTTCCAATTTTGCAACAACCAACAGTCCAACACAGTATTCAACAAGTACCACAATCACTTACAGACAGAATGAGTCCTTATTTTACTTAGCGGACTGTCATTATAGGCTCTCAAACAATGGCTTCTCAACCATATCCAATCAAATTCAATCACAGTTCAACCAGCAGCATTACCCAAGTCACCAAACTAACTACTCGTTTGAACAGAAATGATATCATAATTAACATCCCAAATATCTAAATTTTAAACACATTGTAAAAATAAAAACCTAAGCAACCAAAAGATAAAACTTCACCTCATAAGTCAAGTTCTTTATAGCCGGGGCCCATTCTTCAGCAATTCGCCTCCTCACAAGATCAGGGTCTGCTGCAGGCGGCAATCTAACATCAAACCCAGCTTCTGCCTCCGACGGTTGCATGTTCATTACAAACCCCTGCACAAAACAATTCGAACATTAGTATTACCAACACAAAATTAAAACATCAATATCAAACTTCAAATCACAAAACTCACAGTTGGTGACGGAATTCCAGCTTTCAAATAAACTGAATTGACCGAAATAACCTCGGAATTTGCCGCTCGTCCAGCCTTAACCACATCAAACTGGCTCTCTCTAAACTTGGTAATCATCTCAACGCTCTTCATCAGATTCTCCATAGCCCCATTATCAAACATCCTCGAGCCGTGCCCCGGCGCACCTCTAGCCCTAATTATCAATTTCCAGGGCGACCTGTCCGCGTAAAAAACCCTAAAATCACCATTCGTCGAAGCCTGCCCTTCGTCCAAAACAAATCCAACATTCAGCTCCCGGTACTCGTCAGACTCAACAAACTTCGCCATCCCATCAAACCCACCAATCTCCTCGTCCGGGACGTACGAGACGTGGACGGTACGGATCGGTTTGAAGTCTTTGACTAGCTTCAAGTTGCGGATCGCTTCGAGGTACTGCATGGCGATGCACTTGTCGTCCTGGGCCCCACGGGCGAATATATGGCCGGTTTCGGAGGAGTGGAAGGCGGAGAACGGGGGGTGGGACCATTTGTCGGGCTCGGCGGGGACGGAATCGAGGTGGGAGTTGAAGAGGATTGAAGAGAGAGACGGATCGGAGCCGGGCCAAGTAAGGAGTAAGACGGGTTTAAGGGGGACGAATTCAAGGGATTTGAAATGGAGGCCAATGGATTGGGCTTGGGAGATGAGGAAGGAGACGGGGGCTGTGTAGTTGGGGTTCGGGTGAGCTGTTTTGAATCGGAGGTATTGTTTGAAGCGAGTTATGGGTTCTGGTTCTTGTTCTTGTAGTTTGTTTGTTGTTGACGAGGTGAAGGTGAAGAGTATCGTGGTTGCGATTATCAGAAGCAGGTGGCGAGCTGTGATGGCCATGGTGAAGTTGACTATTAAGAGTGAGTGACGCTGCTTGTTGGAGCAATAGTAATTTTCTCCACTGGAAACTTTAATTTTCTGTTTTGGGACCTATTTGAAAACATTATAAAATTTAGGGGATGACACTTTCTCCATGATATTAGCAAAAATGTTACCCTTACATAAATTCTTACTTACAATTTATACACCCCTCTCACTGTAGTTACAGTTCTATCCGAAACCGGTTGGAATCGAATTGATTTTTCGGATTTAAAATCGGAATCGATTGTAACCGATCTAATTCTGATTCCAAAATGAAGGAACCTATTTTAATCGGTCTGGTTCCAGTTCCAAAATGATTAAAATCGAAATCAAACCATAGAACGGTTTCTAGAACCAGTAAAGTAATATTTTGATTGAATTATTATTATTATTATTATTATTTATGTCAATCATGCCACGTTAAATCAAGCTGAAGGTCAGTCATTGATAACTTTCCTTATTTGTCAAAAAAAAAATTGTACATCAGTGCACAAATGTAAATCAACATCAATTTCATGCGGTGTGAATATGTGAATACTGTCTTGGTACTGTGCTATGTATTTGAGCTCATTCATGGGATGTTTTGATGCAACCTTGATCAATGTTGGGCAAAAGCAAGATGCATTACAAGTTCTTCACTATCTGATTACTTCTAAAAGGCACCGATCATGGCAAAAAGACTCCGAACAAGTTTTACAATATTATATAAATATGGTAAATTAGAATCTGACCGGAATCGGATTGGAACCGATTAATAGGGTATCATATTTAATTGGGTAGTTCTACTTAATTAGGAACCGATCTTTTCGGATAGGTTCCAGTTCCATACGGAACCGGAATCGAAACCGATTTTACTTACCCCTTACGTAATATTTATCACATACACCTCTATCATTTTACTATTTTCATAATACCCTAATACACTTCACCTAAACCAAACAACAAAACAAAGCCATTTATCCAGTAGATAACGTCGGTTATATGAATCTTTTGATGTTATTATACTATATTTGAAATCATTGATTCATCAAGCTCCATAAAATTTATGTCTCTTTTTATGATTTCTATCCATATCAACTTATATATTCTCATTTTCTCACTTGACATATAACAACATCATTTACTCTCTTTTTCACCGGATCATTTAAAGGTCTATGTTGGATATATCCAAATCATCTTAATCTTGTTTCTATTATATTCTTACTAATCGGTGCTACACCCAGTATCTTCCTAATTACTTCATTTCAAATTCTTTCTTTCCTAATTCACTCCCACATCCATATAAATATTCTCATCTCATCTACCCAACACACTTTTACGGTTAAAAAATGAAAAAGAATATTGGTACATTTACGTTTTTACCATTGTAATAAATCCATTTAAATTTTTGTATTATTATTAATTATTAAAAATTATTAATATTATGCTAAAAGATATAATGAATGAATAAAATAAAACTACTAGTATAATTTAATAATATATTAATAGATCTATAAATTAACGCCAAAAAATAAATTACAACTCAAAATTCTATAGAAATTATATGAGAGGTGTCAACTCAAAATTTGTGTATCTAAAAAAACTTTTATTTTTCATCTTTATAAAAAATATTTTTAATTATTTTATAAAAATGTTAATTTTTTATTATAAATAGTAAATATGTAAAAAAAAAAAATCTTTGATTTTTGACATCAAGACGATATTGGAGTAGTATGAAAACTAGTTGGGAGCATGTGGGATATGTGGGTTTGAATAAATTTTAACATTTATGTGGGTAAAGACTATTCAACAAACTTGTAGTTAACTTTTTACCGTCTCTTCTCATGCTAATGAACTGTTCATTTTCACATTCTTATTTTTAAGAAAATCAAAAATAAAAAACAAAATAAAAAAAAAAAATCAATAAACTTACTAGTCTTTAAGCTCTATAGTTCAACCCATATGAACTGGTTCTGAAGCGATGGATATGATCTAAGAATCCATATGAAACTTGATATTTTTTCTATCCAACCCATTGATTTATAATTAAAATTATTCTCACATATAAATCACTATAGTAATTGTAGGTTCTAAAATAGTCATCATACTTTATTAAGCTATGTGCGCCAATTCAAACAAAACTTATTCAGCAAGTTTCATTAGTGGAACTTACTCATAGTAAGACTCTCAATAATACTCAATCACGTGTCATGTTGACGTTGTATGACGCGGACTAATCACATACAAAATAATAAAACTTCAGAATACCCAACATCGGAGTAAACACACAAACACGTGAGGCACACATGATTGATAATCCTCTAAAGTGTTATCACTCCAGAGAAAACCTATTCCGAAGAGAGTGTACTCTGAAGTGAATTGATTCTGGAATAAAGTACAAGACCCCAAAGTATTTTCATGGAACTTATAATTATTCCACTTGACTTAACATGCAACCATAGTAAATGACAAATGGGATTAGTGACATAATCATTTCCCACTTGAGCATAATTAGCTTCAGATGTCGAGCATGCATATAATATTCAAATAACAAGACACAAACATGTTAATGGACTATTAATAATTAAATCACTTGAAGTGAAGAGTGTATAAATACAATATGGATGAACGAATAAAGGGATGGATCCCTAATCATTCAAAAGAAAGAAATAGACTTGTGAAATATGGATTTCATAATAACTATTCGAACACTTTACTTAAGAAAATACTTACTTGCGGGTTGGAGTGCTAACTTTCAGGACATTTCTGTCAAAAGGTATCATCATTAGTAGAGGATTGAGGAGCAGCTTAATTGGGCTGAACAATATAATAAAACTCAATTAGATTAGGTTGGGCAATTAGGCCCAGTCTGGCCCTGCTCGGGCCCGCAGAGCTTTAGCTCGACCCTTAATAAAAGGGCTGGGGCTGGGGCCTTAAATAATAAGGCCCTTTAGTTAAAGGACCGGATAAAGGCTTTTAAAATAAAAGCCATGGCTTGGTCGTTTATTACATATAATTTTTTTTAAAAAAATTATATATGTTTTCACTTAGAATTATTTATTATTAGTATTGTTTAATGTACTAGTGTAGTGTTTTATGGTTTATTATTGTTTTTTAAGATTGTTTAAGTTGTATTAGTATTACTTGTTACTTTCTTATTTTTTTAATATTTAGAACTTATAATGTATTTTACATGGTGTAAACTTTCGAAAAATTCATTTTATCGTAAGGTTATTTCAATTTTTTTTTAAAAAAATACTACTATTTAATTAATAATTTTTTAAAAATTTAAGGTCGAGCTTGGCCCCAGCCCGGCCCCATATCAAGCGGGTTAGGGCTAGGCCTGACCCTCTCATAAATGGACATGACTTTTAAGGACTTGGGCTTTAATATATTTTATGGACCAGGGCTTGGCCAAAGCCCGGAATGGCCCGGCCCGATCCATTGCTAACCCTAAATTAGATTTACGAAAAGCCTATCAATAGTCAACAGTTCTTGAAGGAAACTAGTCTCACACTTTCTTAGGGCCTTCATGAAATGGCGCTATCTGTTGAGAGGACATTGAATTCCAATGTTTTTCTCCCTAAAATAAGAATAGTAAAATGCTTAATCATGAACATGCATGCACAATTTATTACATGTCTAGACATAGAACTGATTATCTTTAATGTGTGTTACTTGCACGCAGTACATTTCCACGCAAAAGATGATAACAAATCCATGACAAAGCTCATCTCTAGAGTTGTCTCCATTAGATACGTAGAATTTCAGGGATTATGCAAATTTTATTGTACTTACATTTCACGTTATATTATTTTCCCAACAATGTTTACTAGTGTTAATGTTTATTGGTGTTTGTGTTCAATACTTACATGTTAATATGTTGATAAATGTTTAGTACATTATATCATTTGTTAGTATAGGAAGTATGTAGGACATATAAACTATTGGCCCTCTCACATGGACAATCCCCTTCATTACTTTGTAATTAGGGGAGATGTGACCAATTTTAAGCTTATTATATGAGTGATAATTTAGGGGAACTTAAGCTTAAAATTAAGAAGTGTTGTCATATTAGTAAATCTAGTTTATAAGGTTATTTTCTCTCTGATATAACTTCTGAGAATAAATATGAGTGGATGTGTAGACACAGTATTTTTACATAGCTCGATGATAAGTCTTTTATGGGGACACCGTCTGCAAAGTTTGGAAAAGTTGTAGGTTTAATGCTGGAGAGGAAAGAAACTCAGGCCAGATGTCACCTATGTTCGGCTGGATTTAGCCACCAAACCCGGTCGGATGTCACATATGTCCTACCAGACCTAGCAATCAAATCCGACCAGACATGACTTAAGTCAAGCAGAATGTGTATCGAGTTTTCAGTTTTGTAAAAGGATTCGATCTCTTTCATTCTCAACCAATTTCCATAAAAACCGTTCTTTCATTCCTAATACATTTCCCTAATTATTTTTTTCTTAACTATTGTATTCCTTACTAATGGAGATCTTTTCCTTATTAATCAAACCCTAAAACACTATAAAAAGGGGACAAGCGCATAGAAATATGGGTTTTAACTGAGAACATCGAAACCAAAATACAACAACCTATTTCTCATCTCCAGCAAGAGACTCAACAATCTACCTAAACTTTCAAAGGTGTTCTAGGAGCCAAGTTACGCTTAAGGTCGATATGGGCCCCATAAACCTTTACTTTCATGTTTTTGGTTTACTATACTGACGTTGTATCTCCGACCAAACATTATGTATGTCCGGCCGGACATATATATGTCATAAAGAGAATCCGACCATATCTCTGGATACATCCAATCGTCTGTATTCCGTGGTATATATGATGAAAACCTGAACATAAATTCCATAACTGATTCTGAATAGAGGTAATATGGTATCTACTTGGGATACAAGTACACGTACTATTGGGAACAATTATACATGTCAGTCTTGTAGAATTCCCTTTTGTTATTTCTAACATGCATGATCCTGCGCTTTTTATTGTTTTGTTTCATGTAGAATATCTAGCCGGACTTACACTACGTCCGACTGGACATTAATTACATAAATTTTTTATCTGGCCTAGCTTCGAAAGATATGTTTAATCCATACTTTATTATTGCTTTGATAATATCTGGATATTTTATAATCTTCAAATTTATTCTTTTATCATTCTTTTTATTATGATTGCACAGTGTATGTTATATAAACTATTCTATGTGATTCTTGCATTATAAGACATGTGGATCCTCTTTTGAACCTGGATATTATATTGGCATCAGTAAGGGACTATTCCAAATCCAAACGGGTTTAAGGTCGAACCTTGCGAGGGGAGTAATACAGCCTTAAATCATTTTCAATGTCTTGTACTGGGTGGCGACTCATTTATTCTCCGGTTAGTCCCTTATGGGCTATTCATACTCTCTACGGGCTCCAACAGTGTCGTGGTCACCGACGTTATAGGCATAACGGTAAATCTCTATTCGCTCCACTAGGGATAAAAAATCGACCCCCAAAAATACCTTATAGTATCCATGGCAAGACTGGGGTGAATCATGTCTTCATTCTTTTTGCATATCATCCAAACCCGATGGTGTTGCATATCGTGAAATCACATTCACTCAAGGCGGTGGATTGTTATATGGTGATAGCCATCACTCGTTGGCACGTACCCTTGAGGTATAAAAAAGACGGGTTCATTGGTCATTTGAACCATTGGATAAGGAGACATAGTTATGGATAACTGTAGACAACAGAACCTAGGCGACGCCGTTCCTAGGCTCGCGGCCTAGTTGGGAAGAATTACATAACATGGAGTCGCCACCCGGTGTGAACCGGGACAAAGATTTAAGGCCGCACTCACCCCTCGCAAGGGAAGACCTCAAACCGTTGGGTTCGGAATGGTCCCTTACTTATGTCACTTGTAATGAAAGGATTCATGTAATAATTTAATTAAGCTTAAGTAACACTTATTTCCAAGAGTATCATGCTTCTAAATTCTCATATGCAAAATAAAACTTATGTGCACATTTTCACATATATCTCACATTTAAAATTGCATGCCTAACATATATCAAGATAGCAGCGAACATACAACTTTATTTACATATCACATTCAGGAAAACACAAGCACACATATTGACCATACAAGCACACATATGGGCACTTTTCCAAGCGGTACGTGGAATTGTAGCCCAAGTACAGACCGCACTACCGTCCATTCGGAATCGGCTACGGAATTTACGTCTGGGTTTCCATCCGATATACCGCAAGAAATAATACTCAAATGTTATCATGACATAAGCATACGAATTGTAATACATTAACACATTTGCATAAGAAAGATCAACCAAGGGGCAATTATGCATGAATATGATAAGACAGACTCAGTTCAGTGTGTGCACGTTCGTGTAGCATTCGTAAACGCGTTCGAACGGAAATGAAACAGAATGCTCACGTTCGAGTAGCGTTCGTAAACGCGTTCGAACGGAAATGAAACAGAATGCTCGCGTTCGTATGGCGTTTGTTAACGCGTTCGAACGGAAATGAAACAGAATGCTCACGTTCGTATGGCGTTTGTTAACGCGTTCGAACGGAAATGAGACCTGATGCATGATAAGGCAAAATATATGCGCGTTCGAGTTGCGTTCGTGAACGCGTTCGAACGGACACGGACCTGATGCATGAAATGGGATGCAATACATAAACAGAAAATAAAGGGGCGCGGCGAAGCACTGCCATAAGGTGGCCTTTTAGGGCTCTTGATCTCTCAAGAGGGGACCTTTAGACCAACGTACTAAGCCCATGCGCGTCACATTACACATACAAAAATAGAACCAATCCTATCAACCAAGTATGTCCGATTGAACACATCTTACATCCAATCTGAACACACATCAACCGGCGCGGCAAAGCATCGTGGTAACGGGTTTGAACCCCTCCCCATAAGGGATCTTTCATTCCACTTACTAAGCCCATGCGTTTGATTGATCCATGCATAAAAGATAAACTCAATAATATCAAACTAAGTATGCCCGATTGAACGTATCTTGCATCCAACCGAACACACATCAACCGGCGCGGCGAAGTAGTGTCACAAAGGTGGCCTTTTCGGCTCTTTGTCTCCCAAATGGAGGACCTTTGGACTAACTCACTAAGCCCATGCGCTTGATTGAATCATACATAAATAAGCAACATATTGAATTCAAGTAAAGAAAACTAAATAAACAAAAAGCAACACAACGAAAGAGAGATGGTGCCGTTACTCAAGCGGTACGTGGAGTTGTGGCCCGAGTACAGATCATATTACCGTCCATTCGGAATCGGCTATGAAATTTATGTCCGGGTTTCCATCCGATATACCGCGAGAGTTGACACATCTATCATTCATCCAATACCCACAACATATTACATCTCATAATTCATGCATATTTATATACTCAAAGACCACAACACACATTTCAACATTACAATCATACAAGAAATACTTAATAAATAATGCGGAAAAGGAAAACAAGTGTGAAAGATACCCTCAGGTCTAACCTTTTAAGCTGTCTCTCGGACTCGCGTTCCACGAATATCGGAAAGGGGGTAAAGCTCCGCAACTTTTCTGGTTCACTGGTTTAGCGTCCTAGCTCACTGCCTTGCTGTTTTGCTTACGGTTTGAACTCCGTTTTGCTCCTACTCGGCCTCGGTCTTGCTGCTCACTGCACGGGCCACCTGTTTTAACGTTTTCAAAGAACTATTCCAAGTTTGTGTGGGTTCTTAGTGCAATTAAATGTGATTATTCTTAAGATTATCTATGCAGTTTTTTATGTTACTGTTTTTTAAGGATTTGGGCTGCTGTTTTAAGGTAATCTAGGAGGTTGTTTAGGCGTGTTTTAGGGTGTGGTTTTTGTGGTAATTTTCGGTGGTGGAGGGCTGCTGTATAGGTGGCTGTTTCGGCTATGGAGGGTGGTGGCTTGTGGTGGTTTCTTTGTTTTCTTTCTTGTGTATGTGTGAAGTGTTTTCTCTTTTTGTTTGTTTGTTTAGTCTTGGGTGTGTAGAGAGAGAATCTAGAGAGATTTCGAGAGAGTTTTGGGTGTGAATTATATGTGTCAAGGAGAGGAATGGCTTGGGTTAGGGGTTGTTTATATAGAAGATGGCTAGGGTTTCACCTTTTCTCACAAGGAAGAGATTTGATTTGGTTTGGTTAAGGGAAGTCAAAGATTGAGGGGGGACAAATCTTGGCTAGATAGGGAAGGTTGAATATTTGATTGGCTTGGATTAGGAATAAATATTTTAAGTTTGGGAATAATCTTATTAGATTGGGAATATAATTGGTTGATTGATTTTAATTAGGCATGATTATATTTTGATTTAGTATGTGATTTGTTTAATTTAGGTAAATATTTTATTTAATTGGTAAATGGTTTAATATTTTATTTAATGTTTAATATTTAAATTAATATTTATTTATTTAATTTGGGATGTGTTTTATGGGCTTTGGGGAGCTAAATGGGCTGGGTGTGAGGCTAGCAGCAAAACCAGAATTACCGACACCGTTCGAACGCTCCCTCGAACGCGACACGAACACCCGCAATCTGTTTCCCGTTCGAACGAAGTAACGAACGCAGCACTAACGAAGACAGTGAGCTTGTTTATTCTGAATTTCCCCTTCCGATATCCGTTTCCCGCGGCTTCCGTGACTCAAAAGGTAGTTGTCTCCAAATAAGACCTCATCGGGTTTTATGTGTAAAAATGCAGTGCCTACAGTCGCCCCCACTTTGATGGGACTTGTGTAATGTGCAACAGTGACAATCCTATCAAAGTTATGCAATGCATTTCTACTTACTTGGCTCGCCAGCTGCCACTTGACTTACCATGTGTTGAGTTGCGTTGATTTGGTGGTGAGGTGCTGCGACCCTTGGTTCATTCCCGAACCGTGCTTCCATTCTTGGAGTGCCATTCTCGGTCTGTTCCTTCCTGAACTGTATTGAGATGAGGCTTTATTCCTCCCGAGCTTTATTCTCGAACTGTTGAGATGAGGCTTTATTCCTCCGAGCTTTATTCCCGAACTGCTGACTGTGTAGAGATAGGGCTTTATTCCATGATTGTTTGGACTGTGGGCTTTATTCCCGAACTGTATTGAGATGAGGCTATATCCCCTGTACTTTGTTCCCGAACTGTTGCGATGAGGCTTTATTCCTCCCGAGCTTTATTCTCGAACTGTTGAGATGAGGCTTTATTCCTCCCGAGCTTTGTTCTCAAACTTATACTGATATGAGGCTTTCTTCCTCTTGAGCTTTGTTCTCAAACTATACTGACATGAGGCTTTTATTCCCCTTGAGCTTTGTTCTCAAACTTATACTGATATGAGGCTTTCTTCCCCTGGGCTTTGTTCCTGACTGTGTTAACTGTGGCTTTGTCCCCGAACTGTACTGAATGTGGGCTTTATTCCCGGACTGTATTGGATGTAGGCATTATTCCCGAACTGTACTGACATGAGGCTTTCTTCCCTTGAGCTTTGTTCTCAAACTTATACTGATATGAGGCTTTCTTCCTCTTGAGCTTTGTTCTCAAACTATGTTGATATGAGGCTTTTATTCCCCTGGGCTTTATTCCCGAACTGTACTGACATGAGGCTTTCTTCTCCTTGAGCTTTGTTCTCTGTGGGCTTTGTCCCCGAACTGTACTGAATGTGGGCTTTATTCCCGGACTGTATTGGATGTAGGCATTATTCCCGAACTGTACTGACATGAGGCTTTCTTCCCCTTGAACTGAGCTGAATGCAGGCTTTCTTCCTGAACTGTGTTGAATATGGGCTTTATTCCCGAACTGAACTAAATATAGGCTTTCTTCCTAAACTGAACTGAATGCAGGCTTTATTCCCGAGTTTGAACTGAATGCAGGCTTTGTTCCCGAGTTTGAACTGAATGCAGGCTTTGTTCCCGAACTGTACCGAATGTGGGCTTCGGCCCTAAACTGATACTGATATGGGCCTCGCCCCCGGACCGATACTGATATGGGCCTCGCCCCCAGACTGATACTGATATGGGCCTCGCCCCCAGACTGATACTGATATGGGCCTCGCCCCCAGACTGATACTGATATGGGCCTTAACCCTGGAATCATTACTTGAATCCGATACTGTGCTTTTTACCGTTTCTGATTAGCTTTTTCTTTGCCGCTTTCTTTTTCATTCTTTAAAACCTGTGAACACAAAATAAAACAAACACAAAAGGATGCAAAATGTGTTACGTGTATGCATGCATGAATGTTCCTATCCCGTCGGGTTAGGTCTTCTGCCATTTCTCTTGATGACCATTCTTCTCTTGGGGAAAGTACCATTTCCACCTGTCTTCACTGATTTGTTCCAGGAACCCGTTTCTTTCCAAGTCTAACAGTCCCACTGTCTCCATTTCCCAATTCCTGAATGGTTAACTTATCTTTTCTGCTTGCTTCTTTTGAGGATTCTCTACGTTCCGAGTATCACATTACCAAGATTGAACACATTCATGTTGCAAGTTTGAAAGTAATAGTCTTAGGCAGATAAATGAAATGATCGCCTTTATTATTGCTGAGGAAACGTTCGAATAGGTAAACAAAATCAATGTCTTTATTAAAAGTGCAAGATAAACTAGGAGAAACAACATTGTCTTCTTCTTCAGCCCATGGTTCTTCACCATTGTTATCCCTTATTCCTATGAAGCTGAGTGGTTGAGAGTTTGGAGGACAAGGGTTTCGGGTAGGCCAGAGTTGATCATGTAGTTGGGCAGGGGATTTCTGTGTGCGTTGGGTTGTTCTTTCTCTGGGTCGAGTATTGTATGGGCATCGATGAGGTTTTGGATTTCATGTCTGAGGCGGGCGCAGTTGTCGGTGTCATGGCCTTTTTCTTGGTAGAAGTGACAGTATAAGTTTAAGTTCATGTGAGGTGGCACATGATTTGGAATGGGCCTAGGTTCCAAAGGTTTTTAAGAGTCCATGCGCCTTCAGCTTTTCGAATACCTTTGAAAGAGGCTTACCAAGGTTAGAAAATCGTCTGTTCTTAATGGCAGTGACTTCAGCAGTAGCAGGCATAGTCCCTGAATGTCCCCCAATATTCCTTCTGTTCTGTCCATAAAACTTTCTGTTCTCGGCTTCCTCCTCCTCAATATCCATGACAGTTTCCCTTAGTTGTCGGAAATCTGTAATCATTGAAGTCATCCTCCTCAACTTGCCATAGATCGAGGGCTTGGTGCCCTTAATGATCATTTTAATCTGGTCCTTCTCAGAGGGCCGAGTCTGCATTTTCAGAAGCTGGCTTCTCCAGCGGTCTACATACTCCTTGAAGCTTTCTTCCGGCTTCTGCTTAGTGTTCTCCAAATCACGGAGTGACAAGTCAATTTCCAAGTCTGTAACATACTGCTTCAGAAAAGCATCAGCTAGTTCCTTCCAATCTTCCTTAACCTTCTTTTCAAGGCTATGATACCAAACCACAGGTGCCCCCTCGAGTGACATCCCAAACATCTTTTGGACTTGGCGCTGTGATAGGCCCATTGAACTCATGACTGAGACATATGCTGCAGATGGACCCTCGGGTCTCCGTTCCCATTAAACTTGGCCATGTCCGGCATTTTAAACTGAGCTGGCAGCTGTTCTCCGAACGTCATTGCCTCATAATCTAACAACTCTTCATTTTTACCCCTCATTTTACGGGTAACTATTTCAACCTGATCTCGAAGCTTCTGAAATTCTGCCTCAGACCCAATCACTATGCCTGTTGCATATTCTGCCATGTCATCATCACAAGTGGGGACATCATCCCCTAACCCATTCGGAGGCTCCTCACGCCTTACATTCTCAGAATCTCCCCCGGCACGGGGCACATCCATATTTGTCATGGCAGTAGTCAAGGCTTGCAACTGTTCAGTAATCTTGGCGAAGCCATTTTCCAACTGATCTATCCGGGATACCTCAGTATCTGATTCACTCATGTCTGTTCTCGGTATTTGGTGAGTGAGTCCCTTTTTTCTAACCCAACGGGAATCTATGATGGCTTTCAGAACACAAGGGTTAACATGATGTATGTATGCATGATGTGCATAAGAAGTATATAACATATATTAAATCAAATAAAATTCTCAAACAAATCGGCCTATTATCATTTTAGAAGCTTTTGGGACAACTCTCATAAGAGTGAACCCGTCCCAGTTTAAATGGCCTAACGAGTTCATGTCTTATGGCAAAGAGCCCAACTAAATCCAAATGATAAAATTCCGAACACAATCATAAAATGGCCCATTGTTATTTAGAAGCCTTTTGGCCCAATAGTCATGAGATACGTTCTTGTCCCAGTTTAAATGGCCCAACAAGCCCATATCCCATGGCACATGGTCCAAACGGATCCAAACGACGATGTTCCCAAACACAAGCGTAGAAGAAAGATAATGCAAACGTAATAATTTTTACAGTATGGCCCATCAACATTCAGAAGCTTTGGGCCTAATAGTCATAAGGTGCGAACTTGCCCCAGTTTAAATGGCCCAGCAAGCCCGTATTTCTGACAATAGTCCAACTGCATCCAAATGAGGATGGTCCACAAGCACATATTCAAGGAAATAATCGTTACTTTAGCCAACCCGGTCTATAGGTGGTTAGTAAGAGTATAGACAAAGGCTCTCACCGGCGAAGGATGGCCCACAACTAGGTCTCCCCACTCAAGGGTTCGAGCAACCAAGTGAGCGCACCCTTTTTTTATACACTAAGGTATGTGCCAATGAGCTATGGTGTGTGACGGACTGTCAAATGGATTTCCCGTTGTAGATCCCCCAGAGGGAATGTGGAGCGAGGCTCACTTAAATACCCAAGCCTCTTAGGCTCTTATCGCTTGTTGTCAGGAATAAACAACGAGTCCTCCAAATTAGTCCATCACAATAGGCTAACAGTAGATGGCTATCTAGGTGTCCTCACAGCTTTTCCTTCTAGAAAGGTAGTGAGTGAAGGAAGACACCAAACCATTACCTAGCCTCAAAGTGCCCTTGATTAAACCCCCACTTTATCCACTATAGACATGGTCAATTAAAACATAAATCCCAACATTACAAGACAATATTTCGGGGCCAACTTTCTATCCCCAGTGGAGTCGCCAGACTGTAGACAACAGAACCTGGGCGACGCCGTTCCTAGGCTCGCGGCCTAGTTGGGAAGAATTACATAACATGGAGTCGCCACCGATGTGAACCGGGACAAAGATTAAGGCCGCACTCACCCCTCGCAAGGGAAGACCTCAAACCGTTGGGTTCGGAATGGTCCCTTACTTATGTCACTTGTAATGAAAGGATTCATGTAATAATTTAATTAAGCTTAAGTAACACTTATTTCCAAGAGTATCATGCTTCTAAATTCTCATATGCAAAATAAAACTTATGTGCACATTTTCACATATATCTCACATTTAAAATTGCATGCCTAATATATATCAAGATAGCAGCGAACATACAACTTTATTTACATATCACATTCAGGAAAACACAAGCACACATATTGACCATACAAGCACACATATGGGCACTTTTCCAAGCGGTACGTGGAATTGTAGCCCAAGTATAGACCGCACTACCGTCCATTCGGAATCGGCTACGGAATTTACGTCTGGGTTTCCATCCGATATACCGCAAGAAATAATACTCAAATATTATCATGACATAAGCATACGAATTGTAATACATTAACACATTTGCATAAGAAAGATCAACCAAGGGGCAATTATGCATGAATATGATAAGACAGACTCAGTTCAGTGTGTGCACGTTCGTGTAGCGTTCGTAAACGCGTTCGAACGGAAATGAAACAGAATGCTCACGTTCGAGTAGCGTTCGTAAACGCGTTCGAACGGAAATGAAACAGAATGCTCACGTTCGTATGGCGTTTGTTAACGCGTTCGAACGGAAATGAAACAGAATGCTCACGTTCGTATGGCGTTTGTTAACGCGTTCGAACGGAAATGAGACCTGATGCATGATAAGGCAAAATATATGCGCGTTCGAGTTGCGTTCGTGAACGCGTTCGAACGGACACGGACCTGATGCATGAAATGGGATGCAATACATAAACAGAAAATAAAGGGGCGCGGCGAAGCACTGCCATAAAGGTGGCCTTTTGGGGCTCTTGATCTCTCAAAGAGGGGACCTTTAGACCAACGTACTAAGCCCATGCGCGTCACATTACACATACAAAAATAGAACCAATCCTATCAACCAAGTATGTCCGATTGAACACATCTTACATCCAATCTGAACACACATCAACCGGCGCGGCAAAGCATCGTGGTAACGGGTTTGAACCCCTCCCCATAAGGGATCTTTCATTCCACTTACTAAGCCCATGCGTTTGATTGATCCATGCATAAAAGATAAACTCAATAATATCAAACTAAGTATGCCCGATTGAACGTATCTTGCATCCAACCGAACACACATCAACCGGCGCGGCGAAGTAAGTAGTAGTGTCACAAAGGTGGCCTTTTCGGCTCTTTGTCTCCCAAATGGAGGACCTTTGGACTAACTCACTAAGCCCATGCGCTTGATTGAATCATACATAAATAAGCAACATATTGAATTCAAGTAAAGAAAACTAAATAAACAAAAGCAACACAACGAAAGAGAGATGGTGCCGTTTACTCAAGCGGTACGTGGAGTTGTGGCCCGAGTACAGATCATATTACCGTCCATTCGGAATCGGCTATGAAATTTATGTCCGGGTTTCCATCCGATATACCGCGAGAGTTGACACATCTCTTATTCATCCAATACCCACAACATATTACATCTCATAATTCATGCATATTTATATACTCAAAGACCACAACACACATTTCAACATTACAATCATACAAGAAATACTTAATAAATAATGGAAAAGGAAAAGGAAAACAAGTGTGAAAGATACCCTCAGGTCTAACCTTTTAAGCTGTCTCTCGGACTCGCGTTCCACGAATATCGGAAAGGGGTAAAGCTCCGCAACTTTTCTGGTTCACTGGTTTAGCGTCCTAGCTCACTGCCTTGCTGTTTTGCTTACGGTTTGAACTCCGTTTTGCTCCTACTCGGCCTCGGTCTTGCTGCTCACTGCACGGGCCACTGTTGTTTTAACGTTTTCAAAGAACTATTCCAAGTTTGTGTGGGTTCTTAGTGCAATTAAATGTGATTATTCTTAAGATTATCTATGCAGTTTTTTATGTTACTGTTTTTTAGGATTTGGGCTGCTGTTTTAGGTAATCTAGGAGGTTGTTTAGGCGTGTTTTAGGGTGTGGTTTTTGTGGTAATTTTCGGTGGTGGAGGGCTGCTGTATAGGTGGCTGTTTCGGCTATGGAGGGTGGTGGCTTGTGGTGGTTTCTTTGTTTTCTTTCTTGTGTATGTGTGAAGTGTTTTCTTTTTGTTTGTTTGTTTAGTCTTGGGTGTGTAGAGAGAGAATCTAGAGAGATTTCGAGAGAGTTTTGGGTGTGAATTATATGTGTCAAGGAGAGGAATGGCTTGGGTTAGGGGTTGTTTATATAGAAGATGGCTAGGGTTTCACCTTTTCTCACAAGGAAGAGATTTGATTTGGTTTGGTTAAGGGAAGTCAAAGATTGAGGGGGGACAAATCTTGGCTAGATAGGGAAGGTGAATATTTGATTGGCTTGGATTAGGAATACAATATTTTAAGTTTGGGAATAATCTTATTAGATTGGGAATATAATTGGTTGATTGATTTTAATTAGGCATGATTATATTTTGATTTAGTATGTGATTTGTTTAATTTAGGTAAATATTTTATTTAATTGGTAAATGGTTTAAATATTTTATTTAATGTTTAATATTTAAATTAATATTTATTTATTTAATTTGGGATGTGTTTTATGGGCTTTGGGGAGCTAAATGGGCTGGGTGTGAGGCTAGCAGCAAAACCAGAATTACCGACACCGTTCGAACGCTCCCTCGAACGCGACACGAACGCCCGCAATCTGTTTCCCGTTCGAACGAAGTAACGAACGCAGCACTAACGAAGACAGTGAGCTTGTTTATTCTGAATTTCCCCTTCCGATATCCGTTTCCCGCGACTTCCGTGACTCAAAAGGTAGTTGTCTCCAAATAAGACTCATCATCGGGTTTTATGTGTAAAAATGCAGTGCCTACAGTAACCCTTCGCCAATGAGAGCCTAAGCCTAAGTATAATAGGCCCACATATGATTCCTGTTTTCCCCTGGGAATAAACCTCACTATTGCTTGTGTTTGGGCCCTAACCATTTGAAGTGGATGGACCCTCATACCATGGGAAGTAAACTTGTTGGGCCTTTTCAACTGGGGCAAGTTTGCGTTCCAAGATAATTGGGCCAATTACTTTGAAACGTCCATGGGCTAACTTGTATGACAATCTTGTAAGGCTTAGAGTATTTGGTTAAGGTTCAAATGTGCTAAAGCAAAAGGTATGCCTCGCCTTAGCCCATTTGGACGTTCCTAAATATTTCTTGGCCCATCCTCAAATAACCATGGTTATCGAGATTTTGATTCATCATTTTTAAATAATGGCACGATCCCCATATTAGGCTTAGTCATTTTGTAAAAGGGTGGCCTTTGTCTTTTAACAATGAAATGGAACCAATTAGCCAAGGTTTACCCTTTAGCGTATGAGAGAACGATTTTGCGTACCCCTGTTGGTGCACAAGTTAAGCCAAACTTAGGGCGGACATTGACTTACCGCATATGATGTGTGAACAAACCCTGCATTCCATGCATCTCATGCACACATGCATACTTACATCCTATGCATTATACTAACCTCTTATGGTTGCAACCATAATATTGGAGCGTTGGTTAGAGAGAAAGGAAGACTAGTCAAGAAACATCTAACAAGCGCATAAATGGCCAATACTGACAATACCCAAGTAGACTAATTGGAGGCCACTATGAACAAAATGGCGGAACAACTGCAAACCTTGATCAATGTCATGGTCGATCAGATAGCAATACAGACAATGAAGGACCAAGACTAGTGAGAATAAGTGTAAGGAGCCTAAAAATAGGATAACTTGAGAGATCCTTGCTATGGATGACGATGAAGAGGACATGGTAGAATATGTTGCGGGGAAAATGTCCAAGTCCCAGGTCGAGGCCGAGCTACAAAAGTTAATGGAGGCAGTGGCCCAAAAGATTAAGGGCAAACATGAAGACTTATTGGATTATGATGCTACGACCTTTAAGGAACAATTGCCCACCCAGTTTAAAATGCCCAAAATGACAATGTTCAACGGGAACATGGATCTAAAAATACATCTCTGATAATATGTATCTTTGATAAGTGCGATGAGGCTATTCCAACGCCAAATAAAAAATATGTTTGGGATTTCATTGGAGGGTGCACTTGTTGTATGGTACCACAACATAGAGAAGAAAGTAAAAGATAATTGGTGAGCCGTCCTAAACCAATACATCACAGACATGGAGATAGACGTGTCACTCTGTGACTTGAAGACACCAAACAAGAGCAGACAAGAGCTTCAAGGAGTATGTGGTGTTGGACAATTATGACCCATAGCATCACTATTTGTACAAATCATGATGTTGTTGTACAAATTAACTATGTGACAAGGGAAATTACTTTTTTATCATTTGTAATTGGATTACATGGATATATAAATGATAAAAGTCCATATGATTAGTATCAGATTAATAAGATATGAGACAATATTAATCCATAAAGGTTTAATCATTAAATATCCCTAGTCGTAGTATTATCGAGACTGGACATCGATAATGTGGAATAGACTAGTATTACACTTGTGCGTGTTATGGAAGCGTAACAGCATAGTTCTCATATATTTGGGTATTGGATACTCATGCAAGTGTAATATGAGGTTCTGTTTACCGATGGTACGGAACCAGCTTCGCTCTGGATAGACCCCTCGGAATCTCATTGGTAGTATGACTATGTGTCTATGGGAATCCGAATCAGGATAGGTGTATTTGGTCTTAACTTGAGACTTGCATCGCTAATTCTTGCGACAATCAATATACTTTGGTTTTGGTCGTCCGGGGCTTTAACAGTTCTGTATACGCTTCTTCTGGGTATACTGAGAATCGTAGTGTATTGGGTGTGATGTCAAGAGGGAAGTATCACTTCAGTCATATGGAGATGATGATCACGCATGGATACAGAACTTGTACTCTAAGTGTTATAGCCATCGGGGAAGTATGACTAGGTCATGACTTTCCGATCATAAAGAGACTAGTTGCTTGTGATCCGATATATGCTTCGTATGTGGCAGACACAACTCCAGCCCTAGGCCTAGCATGTGACATCCGATATTGGATCGTTATACGCAATAATATGCATACTACGCCTGAAAAAGATCATATATTCTGTAGAATAATATTTCTGGAGAATTGGGTAGACACGGTGCTTTGCTAGAAGCCAACCATGTTGGACAATTATGACCCATAGCGTCACTATTTGTACAGATCATGGTGTTATTGTACAAATTAACTATGTGACAAAGGTGATTGCTCTCTTATCATTTGTGATTAGATCACCAAGATATATAAATGATAGGAGGTCCTTATGATTTGTTCCTGGATTGAGAATGATATGAGACAGTATCAGTCCACGAAGGATAAATCATTAAATATCCCTAGTCAGAGTATTATCGAGATTGGACATCGATAAATACGTAAAAGACTAGTATTAACATGAGACTTGCACCGCTAATACTTGCGACAATCAATATACTTTGGTTGTGGTCTGACCGGCGAAAACACACACGTATAACGCAAGCGCACGTATCGTTCAAGTAGTATAAAAAGATATCGATCCCACGAGGACTTATTACCTATTTTACTAATTTTGTGAGGTTAAGTGATTACTAATATCTAACAAGTTGAATGATTGATTCGAAATGACGATGATTCTAAATTTAAAACAAGTAAAAGAAATTGAGAGTAGATTAATGAGAATTAAAACTATCTAGGGTTGTGAATTCTTCCAATATTAATTAAAAGATGAAGTAGTTAAATTATAGTTGGGTAAAATATTGATTTATTAATCTGGAATATTAAATTATATAAAAGCCTCTTCCGATGGTCATTTACATACCTAGATAAATTCAATTGAATCATATGTCTATGTCAATTAAATTACCTAGATTCATTAAGATTTAATTCTAATTATGATTACCCCCGCCCAACAGGTATATTCCTATCCTGTAAGGAAATCTATTAAAGGTTTATCTATCCTTAAAGAAGATCGTGGGTTGTTGAGTATAAGTTCCTTAAACTTAAAGTCCATATGTCTAGTTCCTTTTAAGTTTAACTAATCAATTTTATTAATGGCCAGTTAATAAAAAGACATTAAGATTATGACTCAACAAATAACTCTTTAATTACCCAAATTATAATCTAACTCTTTATAAACCGGTGATATTAGATTTTATCACAACCCTAGATATTTAACGTAGTTACAACACATAACTAAAACTGATAAAAACTTAAAAGACATAAAGTGAAATTGCTGAAAAGTAATTGTAGAATAATAATTTGCAAAGAAATGAAAAGAAATGCTAAGGCAAAAGGAATCAACTTCTACTATTTACTATTTAGATATCTCCAATAAAATAATATATAATCTTATGATATTTTAAACCAACCGTCCAGAATGGCGGTATCCTGATTAAGTCAAATTCAAATATACAAAGCCATAAGGCGGAACAGAAATATAAACTTAAACCAACCGACCAGTATGGCGGTATCCTCATTAAGTCAAGATTAACCAATTTAAATTGAATAACCAACCATCCAGAATGGCGGTATCCTTTATTAATTCAGATTTTAAGAAGTTTATATATTATTTTAAAGGGAGATTAATCTAAATAGCAAAAGTAAAAATATTACCTCATTACCTCAGCATAGAGAAGTTACCCCCTCATAGATGGATAGAATTACTACTACAAAGCATAAATAAAACTGAATAAAAGAAGCAAATAAGAAGAACTCTCTTTTATTTATAAGGATTTCAGAGGAAGAGGTACATTTGAAACTAAAAATTCGAAATCTATTTATAGGCAAAAAAATCTAATTTTTTATTATTATTTTTCTGATTTTTATTTTTTTATTTTTTTATTATTTTTTTATTATTTTTTTGGATCGCTGAATTTTCGACACGTGGCATGGTGTGCTAAAAAAGACGGCTCGTTGAATTTTTGACACGTGGCATGGTGGTGCAATTACCAAAATACCATCTGTGTCGGGACGCACAAAATTACCAAAATACCCTTTTCGCCAAATTTCACAATTTTGCTCCAAATCACCTCCAGAATGTCCTGAAACTTTATTTTGGTGTCGGGATGCCCAAAATTACCAAAATTTGTGTCGGGACGTCCAAAATTACCAAATACCCTTTTTGTCAAATTTCACCAAATTTCACAGTTTTGCTCCAAATCACCTCCAGAATATCCTGAAACTTTATTTATCTACAAAATAACACAAAACACATCAAAATATTCACAAAACTCAAGAAACTATACAAAATATTAAGTTTTATGAGTGAGAAATAGTGATAGTTTTATCACTCATCACAAAAGTAATCATGTGAAACTAATGCACACAAAAGTAAAAAGGTAGTGAAACTAATGCACACAAAAGCAAAAAGACAAGAGAAATAAAGAAGTTAGTGACTAATCATGTGAAACTTCTACTCCAAGTTATTAGTTGTTTTGTTTCATTCTAAATTACTAAATAAGTAAATTCTCCGATTATTTTTACCATTCTTCATATACACAGCCAACAAAATATTAAACAACTCATTTTTGCCCACAACGGTCATAAGTGCAATTGATAAGAGAGTAATATTTTTGTCTTAAAGTTTTATCAGATTTCACACCTTTTGTAGTAATGGAATAAATTTTCTGATTTTTCTCATTTTTTCTTTGATTTTTTTCTTTTCTTTATTTTTTATTTATATACAATATCTTCCATCTATGTAGCGAGCTTTAGGTCGGTGACTCCCAAACCAGTTGGCTTTAGGGCATCAGGTGTTAAGACACCCATGCCCTAAGGACTTAATTACTCAGCTTCATATATATATATATATATATATTTATTTATTTATTTTCTATCATCTTTTTGATCCATGTAGCGAGTGTTGGGCCAGTGACTCCCAAACCAGTTGGTTTTAGGGCACTAGGTATTAAAATACCCTTACAGACTTAATAACTCGGATCTCAGACATTTTTTTTTATTCCATTACTTTTTTTGAGATGCTTCTCCAATTAAACAATAGCACTGAATATTACAATCTTTTCAATTTTATCCTATGTCCGTATGTTACCATGTATGTTGATAATATCTGCCAACTAAGTATATGAAGATCCATTTTAGTCAGTTTAATGGAGAATTTACAGATTAAATAATTCAAAAGTGAATAAACAAAAATTAACTTGTTTCGAATTAGGTTTGAAATACGTCTCAGGAGTGGAAATTCCTTACACAGCTATTTCTTACCAATTTCATCTTTTTAGTCAACATAACAACCACATATTTCTACTAGTCATAAAACTATATATTTTTTTTTTCAAAGGCTCTCGCTGACGAAGGATTGTTCACAACTAGGACTCCCCACTCAAGGGTTCAAGCGACCAAGTGAACGCACCTTTTTTATACCTTATGGTACGTGCCAACGAATTTATGGTGTGTGACTAACTGTCGAATGGATTTCCCATTGTAGATTCCCCAGAGGGAAGGTGGAGCGAGGCTCACTTAAATACCCAAGCCCCTTAGGCTCTTATTTCTTGTTGTCAGGAATAAACAACGAGTCCTCCAAACTAGTCTGTCACAACACGCTACAAGTGAATGATTATCTAGGTGCCTCCACAGCTTTTCCTTATAAAAAGGTAGTGAGTGAAGGAAGACACCAAACCATCACCTAGCTTTAAATATGCCCTTTGTTTTTATTAATTTTTTAATTTTTTTTTGTATTTTTCGAAAAATTTTGGACTAAAAAATAAAACACACAAAAAACAAGTACTATTAACTATTCCTCACCCCCAAACCTAAATGAGACATTGTCCCCAATGTCTTAAACAGTAGAAGAAGAGTTTAGAAGATAGTACCTGGTTGGCTGAATTAATACAAGCAAATTAAAGGTTAAGATCCAGATTAACACTACGCCTCTTACCACGATCATCATCGGACCATTTTATCTTTGAAATGATAGGGTCAACTTGTGGTTCATAGGCTATGAGTTGGTCAAGTAGATCTGGAGCAGACCTAGCAGTAAAAAAGAGTTCTTTCATAGGTTTTGACACGAACCCATTTCTCCGAGCATCATCAAGAAACACACAAAGAAAATCATAAAATCCATCAACGTTGAGCAGTCCAAGCGGTTTCTGGTGTATGTTCAGGTTCGCCCAAGATAGAACTATAAAAATTTCCTCTAATGTACCCAAGCCACCTGGCAAAGCAATAAAAGCATCAGAACGGTTAATCATTTCAACCAGTCGTTCAGACATACCTGGCACGATCAGTTCCTCTCCTTTTGATGATCCAATAAGATTAGCCTCTGCCAAGGGTTTTGGGATGATTCCCAAAACATGACTGCTTCCTTCTTGTACGGCCTTTGAAACAATCCCCATTAGTCCAAGATTGCCTCCGCCATATATTAAATGCATATTCCTTGCAGCTAAGACTCGACCCAATTCTTGTGCAGCTTCTATGTATTGTGGTTTAGTACCAACACTACTACCACAAAACACACAGATGTTTTCAACTCGTCTTCTTGAAGTGGCTTCCATTTTTTTTACTATGGATGTCTTCAAAAGTGCAATGATGAATTGAATTTATAATACCTGAAAAGGGTTAGTAAAATAATAGCACTAATATCTTCCAAAGGACGTTTAATAGCAATAAATCATGAGAGTCAAAAAGGTCTGGATCCTGTCGGAGAAAACAACAAAACAAATCAATTATTAGAAAAAGACAAAGAGATATAATATGTACAAGAAAAGTGGCGGCTTGATTGACATTTATGTGTCAGGAACAAGCTTCCCATCCAATTTTCTTATAAATTGGCAAACAGGGTCTTTTTGAGTCAGATTCCCTAGACTTAATTGTTGTCTTTCTTTTTGGAATTGTGTGTGTAATTTGTGAATGGCTATATGAACATATCCACTGGGATGCATCTCAAGAGTCGAAGAAATATCATCTACAGACTCCTTACTCAAGCCATCCCTAATGAATTTAATTTTATCTTCACGATTATCAGACACCATTCCTAAAGAACGACAACGAGTATTGCAATTCCAACGCGCACATTTGTAACAAACACCATTTGCTTAGCTCTACGTTTCTTTGCATATGTGCTTCTTCCAAAACCAGGTAAATAAGAACTACAAGTCTCAGAAAACTCACCTGCTAGACGGATACGTGCTTCGATTACCCAACAAATATCAGTAGGAATACCTTTGATCATCAGTAGTCTCATTCGTTCCAAGCGAGCTTTGTAAACTTTCATCAGAGATTTTTAGGGAGAGAAGGAAATTGCTTGTGAAGACTTGCAAGAGCTTCTTCCATCCTGCAATGTCTTAACCTGCAAAAATAAAACACACGAAATAAAATCACACCAAATTGCAATATATACTAAATTTGCATGGGTTGCCTCCCTGCGAGCGCTAAGTTTTAAGTCATCAGCTAGACGTGACTTCTCGAACATTATGCTGAATCTGAAAGTGTGATACTTTCTTTTTGTCGCTCCAACGGTTCTCCCCAATAGTGTTTGACACGTTGACTGTTAACTTTGAATGTGTTGTTGGTGTTGGGATCCAGTAACTCAACAGCTCCATATGGTAAAACCTGAGTGATCACAAATGGACCTGACCACCTTGATTTCAACTTTCCAGGGAAAAGTTTCAACCTTGAATTGTATAACAAACATGTTGCCTTGGTTTCAACTGCCTGTGCACTATTTTTAGGTCATGCCATTTCTTGGTCTTTTCCTTGTACAATTTGGCATTCTCATAAGCTTGTAGACGAAATTCCTCCAATTCATTAAGTTGGTGAAGTCTTTTCTTTCCTGCAGCTTGTGGATCACAATTCAACTTCTTCAGTGCCCAGTACGCCTTGTGTTCAAGCTCAACTGGCAGATGGCATGCTTTCCCAAACACCAATTGATATGGGGACATACCAATGGGTGTCTTGTAAGCTGTGCGGTAAGCCCAAAATGCATCATCCAGTTTTGTAGACCAGTCCCTCCTTGTTGATCCAACAGTTCTCTCCAAGATTCTTTTGATTTCTCTGTTTGAAACTTCAACTTGCCCATTTGACTGTGGATGGTAGGCTGTAGCAATCTTGTGAGTAACTCCGTATTTGGATAGGAGTGCATCAAAATATCTGTTGCAGAAATGTGTGCCACCATCACTGATAATTGCCCGAGGTGTTCCGAACCGAGTGAAAATATTCTTTTTCAAGAATTTGATCACCACTTTTGAATCATTGGACGGTAGTGCAATTGCTTCAACCCATTTTGAGACGTAATCTACAGCAACCAAGATGTAGAGGTTTCCGAATGATGGAACAAAGGGTCCCATGAAATCAATTCCCCATACATCAAATAACTCTACTTCTAGAATATTTTGCAATGGTCATTCATTTCTCCTTGAAATATTTCCCAATCTCTGGCACCTGTCACATTGAAGAACAAACAAGTGAGCATCTTTAAAAAGAGTGGGCCAGAACAAACCTGATTGAAGGACTTTAGCTGCAGTTTTATTCCCGCTGAAGTGTCCGCCGTATGGTGATGAATGACAGTGCTGCAAAACACTGTTGACCTCTTCCTGTGGAACACATCGTCTCAGTAATTGATCAGCACATCGTTTGAATAGGTACGGCTCATCCCAAACATAATGTTTGACTTCTTTGAAGAATTTCTTCCACTGCTGAGTTGTCCATTCTAACGGCCATTTTCCTGACACAATGTAATTAACATAATCAACATACCAATGTATTTCCTGCTGTTTTATGGTAAATAGCTGTTCATCTGGAAAAGTTTCTTTGATTAATAGGTCTTTGCTAGCTATTTCTCCATTTTCAAGCCTTGATAGATGATCTGCCACTTGGTTTTCTGTTCCTTTCCTGTCTCTGATCTCTACATCGAATTCTTGTAGAAGAAGTATCCAACGGATCAATCTGGGTTTGGCATCTTTCTTCGAGATCAGGTATTTGATTGCTGAATGATCTGTGTAGACCACTACTTTGGGACCCAACAGATAAGAGCGGAATTTGTCAAAAGCGAACACAACTGCAAGTAACTCCTTTTCAGTGGTTGTGTAGTTAAGTTGAGCTTCATTCAAAGTTCTGCTGGAGTAGTAAATGGTGTAGAATATCTTTGCCTTGCGTTGTCCCAAAACTGCACCTACAGCAAAATCACTAGCATCACACATTACCTCAAATGGAAGGGTCCAGTCTGGTGCTACTATGATGGGGGCAGAGACCAACTTCTGTTTTAAGATCTCAAAAGCTTCCTGGCATTCCTTGGTGAAGTTGAATGTCACATCTTTTTCCAGAAGATTGCAAAGAGGTTTTGCAATTTTGGAAAAATCCTTGATAAATCTCCTGTAAAATCCAGCATGTCCAAGAAAACTCCGAATTCCTTTGACTGATGTTGGTGGAGGTAGTTTTTCAATTGTCTCAATCTTTGCTTTGTCTACCTCGATTCCTTTTTGTGAGATCCGGTGTCCAAGAACTATGCCTTCTTGCACCATAAAGTGGCATTTCTCCCAGTTGAGTATCAGGTTTGTATCTTCACATCTTTGTAATACCTGTTCAAGATTTAACAAACAATGATCAAAATAATCTCCAAACACAGAAAAGTCATCCATAAAAACCTCCATACTTTTCTCCAGCATGTCTGAGAAGATAGCCATCATACAACGCTGAAATGTGGCTAGGGCATTACATAATCCAAATGGCATCCTGCGGAAAGCAAAAGTACCATATGTACATGTAAATGTGGTTTTCTCTTGATCTTCTGGGCGATGGCAATCTGATTGTATCCTGAATATCCATCTAGAAAGCAATAGAACTCATGTCCTGCTAATTTGTCCAGCATTTGATCAATGAATGGTAATGGAAAATGATCCTTCCTTGTGGCTTTGTTCAGCTTCCTGTAGTCCATACATACTCTCCATCCAGTCACCGTTCTTGTTGGGATTAGCTCATTCTTTTCATTGGTAACTACAGTAATTCCTCCTTTCTTCGGTACACATTGCATAGGACTTACCCAACTGCTATCTGAGATGGGGTAAATGATGCCAGCATCCAACCATTTGATGATTTCTTTCTTCACAACTTCCTTCATGATTGGATTGAGTCTCCGTTGATGTTCTACTGTAGGTTTGTACTCATCATTCATCAGGATTTTGTGCATGCAGAATGATGGACTAATGCCTCGAATATCTGCTATAGTCCAGCCAATGGCTTTCTTGTGCTCTCGTAACACTCTCAATAACTTTTCTTCCTGCTCCAATGTTAGAGAAGATGAAATAATAACAGGTAATTCAGAAATTTTCCAAGAAATGCATACCTGAGATGACTTGGAAGTAAATTCAGCTCCAACTGTGGTGGTTCTTCAATCGAAGGCTTGATCCGATCTTTCTTTGGTAGTTCCAAACTTTCAATTGGTTGTGTTACTTTGAAATGAAATGGCTTGTCAAGATAGTTGATATATTCCAGAATTTTAGCATCTAACTCAGTTTCAGTTATGTTGGTGATGCAAGCTTCAAGTTTATCCGTAGGAACTGTATCAGTATCATGAATGATACTATCAACAACATCAATTCTGAAACATTCTTCCTCTTTTTCTTCACTTGGAAATTTCATGGCTTTGAAAACATTGAAGGTAACTTCTTGGTCCTGAACTTTCATGGTTAGTTCTCTTTTTGTACATCAATCATAGTTCGTCCTGTTGCTAAGAATGGTCTCCCAAGGATGATTGGCACATCTTTGTCTTCATCCATGTCAAGGATAATGAAGTCTGCTGGAAGAATGAGTTTATCAACTTTGACTAGCACATCTTCAACTACTCCTCTTGGAAATGCAAGTGTTCGATCAGCAAGTTGCAATGAAACTGAGGTAGGCATAGCTTCTCCAATTTGCAGTTTCCTGTAAATAGAAAAAGGCATTAAATTAACACTTGCACCTAAATCACATAAAGCCTTACCGAAGTTATGTTCTCCTATGATGCAAGGAATGGTGAAACTTCCAGGATCCTTCAACTTTTGAGGAAGTTTTCTCTGAATGATGGCACTACATTCTTCTGATAATGCTACTGTCTCATAATCTCCCAATCTCCGTTTTCGTGAAAGAATGTCTTTCATGAATTTAGTATAGCTGGGCATTTGTTCCAAAGCTTCTGCAAAAGGGATGTTGATGTGCAGCTTTTTGAAAACCTCCAAGAATCGAGCAAAATGCTTGTCCAGTTTACTTTTCTGAAGGCATTGAGGAAAAGGTGGAGGTTGAGTGATCTGTTCTTTTTCCTTTGCTTCTTTTTCCTCCATCTGTTTCTCTGTTTCTTTTGGAACATCTTCAATGGTTGCCTTGATTCCAACATCTTTGTTGATTTCAGTACCATTTTTCAAAGTGATGGCTTGACATTGCTCATTCCCTCGGTTCCTTGGATTTGGTTCTGTATTGCTGGGAAGGTTTCCTGGTGGTCTGTAACTCTGAGCATTGGCCAGTTGTCCAATTTGATTTTCCAGTGCTTTGATGGAAGCAGATTGGCTTTGAAACATAACATCATATGCTGCTTGTTGCTTTTTGAACATCTCTGCAATCCAATCTTTCATCTCTGGGTCTTTTTCAAACTCCTGACTTTTGTTCTGTTGGTGGAATCCAGGTGGTGGATAGTTCTTTTGTCCTGAATTGTTGCTCCATGAGAAATTGGGATGATTCTTCCACCCTGGATTATAGGTGTTGGAATGTGGATTGTTCCCCTGTCTGTTGAAATTGTTGACATAGTTCACCGTTTCTTCTGGTTGATTTTGTTCAGGTGCTTCTCCATAAGGTGAATTTGTGGTTCCAATGTTGCTTTGCATGCCGAGAGTTTCCATGAATTTGCATATCTGATCCAGTTTGGTACTGACTGCTGAATTGGCTCCAACTTCATAAATTCCAGCAATTCGTTGAATCATGCTCCTTTCTGTTGGCCACAATGAATTGTTGTTGGCCATTTCTTCAATTAGGTCCCAAGCTTGTGTTGGGGTTGGTGCTCAGAGCGCCAATTCCCGGTTGTATTTCTGTTAAATACTTCTGTAAAACATTATTATTATGAATAATATATGCAGTTTCTATAATATAATCTATCTTTCTATATGGTAAAGACGTAATGACCTGAGAATGATTAGACATGATACAGTTGCAAAAACGTCGCAACGGACATTGAGAAGTATCATGACGTTGTCATTCTCAGACAGTTCCTGGTCAAGGTTTACATTACTTGGTCAGTATAGTAAACCCGTTGAGACCGGTACATGTCGTATACTGGAATATATGATTCCAATGGTTTCTCAATGAACCATTAGTCTTGGAGACTAGTATAGACGTGTAGGTGTTTATAGCGGATAAACACTGAACGACTCACCGAAGATTCTTAATGGATGGTACACCAACGTCAATAAGAATCTTCTTGGGTTGAGTAGCACTTGTGATTCTTAGACTTGAGATGCCATTGTGGGCACATGAGACATCTTCTACACTTAGACGGCAGTCACGTCACCGATCTATTTAGATCAGTCCTCCGCCTGTTCGTTGGGTGTAGACAGATCCTCAGGGTGTCCTATGTGTATCAAGATAGGATCCGTCAGTTCTGTGTATCAGAGCATAGGTATTCCATATGATTAGCAATCAGATAAAACCATGGGCCCGTGGTAAAGTTTAGAAGCTGGTTCTAAACATTCTTTTTGAGATTGCTAATAGAATAGTCGACTGGATAATCCCGATAGAGATTTGACGTTTAAATCTATATCTCTGGGATTTATCCGGATACCTGTGACGGAGGAATTATACATTTGCCATGACCTCGACCTGTATGGTTCAGCGAGATTATCCGTGATCGTCATAATCTACGGGTGGATAGATTATGGACACGAAATTTGATTTCGTGACGGATATACCTGAATCTAGAGAGTCTCAATAATGAAACATACTCGTAGAGCACTAGAGCAACATTAATAAATAATATTGATTATTTATAAAGTCGTTTAAAGGTTAAACGCAAGATACGTGCTAAAGGGACTAGATAGTCATTTGCCTAATTATTGTGTATTTACATTTAATACTTGATTAATTTAAATACACATTAATTAATAGTCAAAATGAGTTATTTGACTTATTTCTTAAATGAATATATGTTTTTAATATATAATGTAAATATTATACATATATTTAATATATTTGTATTTGATTAATTAATTAATTATTTAATTGTTAAATGATTAAATTAATTAAAATATAAATATCTTATGTTAGGATATTTGTAGTAAATGACATTAGTTGCTTTTGTTGACTTAAATAAATATCTAATAAAGTTGTTATTTAGATATTTAGGCAAGTTGACCAAATTAGCTTGAAATGAAAATGAAATTACAAGTCTTATATTTTGTATATGTGAAATTCGGCCAAGGCCTTATTGTTGCAAGTATAAATTGATTTTCATTTCACTTTACACTTAACCTAATACACTTTACCAAATAAACTCCATTGAAGAAAACTAAGGAAAGCTTGAGAAAAGAAAGACATATCAAAGATAGCTTGGAATTTAGTAAGTTTTTCAAACTTGCTATTAGAGAGGAAATTGTTCCTTAGGTTCTAGGCTTCAACATGTGATGTTCTTAGATTATTTCTTTCTTTATTTCTTTGTGTTTTTTGTTGATGGAAGTTTGATAGAAGTGTTGAGCATGTATAGTGAAGGAAGTGTATAACTATTGTAGTAATAAACTTTCTTTTAAGGTTTTGGAAACCATGTTGCTAAACTAGAGTTATTGACCCACTCTTAAATGACCTAGATTTGATCTTGAGTTGTTTCATTGTGTTGAGACTTGGATTGGATGGAAGAATGATGATTAAAGTAATTGATTTAAACTATTTGGTCTAATTTGTCCAATTTGAGGAAATTGAAAAATTAGGGTTCATGACCAATTCCAAATTTGGGGATTTTCATATATGTTGTGTATTTGTGTGTGTATATGATGCATATAAAGTTTCATGTTCATTGGATTACATTTAGATGTGTTTTGAGACATGAAATGACAAAGTGCACAAATGTGCTCCTTGGAGGGTGCTCTCGGCTTTGACAAAATAATTTGGGCATTTTGGTGCTTTTGGTGTTTTGATGTTATGAACATCATAAGTTCATCTTAGAAATGATTTAGAATCATTCAAAATTGATTGGATCAATTTCGGACTAAAACGGACAAAAAACCAAAGCAAGGGCATTTCCGTAAATTCACTTAAAATTGTTTTATTGAATTTATTTTCATAATTTGATTATTGGAATATTAAATAAATATGTTTATTTAATTAATCCGAGAAAATTTTTTGAAATCTGAAAATACGATTTTCACCGCTTCCGCTGCGCTACCGGATTCACCCTCTAAAAACCCCTACAGCTTGTTCTTCTCCTTTTGCCGTCAATGCTCCTCCAGCAGCAACATCAATTGTGGTTCTCATAATTCCAGAAAGTCCATTATAGAATGTTTGGACTTGAAGCCATTTTGGAATCTCATGGTGAGGATATTTCCGGAGCAAATCTTTATACCTTTCCCAAGCTTCGTAGAGAGTTTCTGATTCTTGTTGCACAAAGGATGTGATGTCATTCCTCAGTTTTCCAGTTCTGGCTGGTGGAAAGTACTTTGCAAGAAATTTGGTGGCTAAAGCGTTCCAAGTGGTGATGGAACCAGCTGGAAGTGAATGTAGCCAAGCTTTAGCTCTGTCCTTCAAAGAGTATGGAAAAACACGCAGTCTCATTGCTTCTTCAGCTTCTCGGTTGTAATTGAAAGTGCCGCAAACTTCCAGGAAGTTGCAGATGTGGGTATTAGGATCTTCAGTTGCTTTTCCCCCAAATTGCACTGATTGCTGAATCATCTGAATGCAAGTTTTGATGTCACCTGCATTCGCTGGTAAAGGTGGAAGTACAATACATGAAATGAGGCCATCTACCACCGGAATGGTTCTGTCTCGAATGGGAATTGGTGGTGCAACCTCCAAAGGTTCAGGTTCCATATTAACAATTGCTTCTTGGCCTTGTCGCCTTTCTCTTCTCAACTGTCTGATAGTTCTTTCAATTTCTAGGTCAAGCGGTCGTAGTTCAAAGCTTCTGGTTCGTCTCATTAAGATTCTGATAACCTGAAACACAATAAAACGAAAATAATAAGTAAAAAGAAAATTAGATACAAGTAACGTATCTAACCCCTAAACTAATAGTAAAAGATAAAGAAGTCCCCGGCAACGGCGCCAAAAACTTGACCGGCGTAAACACACACGTATAACGCAAGCGCACGTATCGTTCAAGTAGTATAAAAAGATATCGATCCCACGAGGACTTATTACCTATTTTACTAATTTTGTGAGGTTAAGTGATTACTAATATCTAACAAGTTGAATGATTGATTCAAAATGACGATGATTCTAAATTTAAAACAAGTAAAAGAAATTGAGAGTAGATTAATGAGAATTAAAACTATCTAGGGTTGTGAATTCTTCCAATATTAATTAAAAGATGAAGTAGTTAAATTATAGTTGGGTAAAATATTGATTTATTAATCTGGAATATTAAATTATATAAAAGCCTCTTCCGATGGTCATTTACAAATACCTAGATAAATTCAATTGAATCATATGTCTATGTCAATTAAATTACCTAAATTCATTAAGATTTAATTCCAATTATGATTACCCCCGCCCAACAGGTATATTCCTATCCTGTAAGGAAATCTATTAAAGGTTTATCTATCCTTAAAGAAGATCGTGGGTTGTTGAGTATAAGTTCCTTAAACTTAAAGTCCCTATGTCTAGTTCGTTTTAAGTTTAGCTAATCAATTTTATTAATGGCCAGTTAATAAAAAGGCATTAAGATTATGACTCAACAAATAACTTTTTAATTACCCAAATTATAATCTAACTCTTTATAAACCGGTGATATTAGATTTTATCACAACCCTAGATATTTAACTTAGTTACAGCACATAACTAAAACTGATAAAAACTTAAAAGACATAAAGTGAAATTGCTGAAAAGTAATTGTAGAATAATAATTTGCAAAGAAATGAAAAGAAATACTAAGGCAAAAGGAATCAACTTCTACTATTTACTATTTAGATATCTCCCAATAAAATAATATATAATCTTGTGATATTTTAAACCAACCGTCCAGAATGGCGGTATCCTGATTAAGTCAAATTCAAATATACCAGCCATAAGGCGGAACAGAAATATAAACTTAAACCAACCGACCAGTATGGCGGTATCCTCATTAAGTCAAGATTAACCAATTTAAATTGAATAACCAACCGTCCAGAATGACGGTATCCTTTATTAATTCAGATTTTAAGAAGTTTATATATTATTTTAAAGGGAGATTAATCTAAATAGCAAAAGTAAAAATATTACCTCATTACCTCAACATAGAGAAGTTACCCCCTCATAAATGGATAGAATTACTACTACAAAGCATAAATAAAACTGAATAAAAGAAGCAAATAAGAAGAACTCTCTTTTATTTATAAGGATTTCAAAGGAAGAGGTACATTTGAAACTAAAAATTCGAAATCTATTTATAGGCAAAAAAATCTAATTTTTTTATTATTATTTTTCTGATTTTTATTTTTTTATTATTTTATTATTTTATTATTTTTTTTTTGGATCGCTGAATTTTCGACACGTGGCATGGTGTGCTAAAAAAGACGGCTCGTTGAATTTTTGACACGTGGCATGGTGGTGCAATTACCAAAATACCCTCGGTGTCGGGACGCCCAAAATTACCAAAATACCCTTTTCGCCAAATTTCACAGTTTTGCTCCAAATCACCTCCAGAATGTCCTGAAACTTTATTTTGGTGTCGGGATGCCCAAAATTACCAAAATTTGTGTCGGGACGTCCAAAATTACCAAAATACCCTTTTTGCCAAATTTCACCAAATTTCACAGTTTTGCTCCAAATCACCTCCAGAATATCCTGAAATTTTATTTATCTACAAAATAACACAAAACACATCAAAATATTCACAAAACTCAAGAAACTATATAAAATATTAAGTTTTATGAGTGGGAAATAGTGATAGTTTTATCACTCATCATGGTCGTCCAGGGCTTTAACAGATTCTGTGTACGCCTTGCTGGGTATATTGAGAATCGTAGTGTGCTGGGTGTGATGTCAAGACGGAAGTGTCACTCCAGTCATATGGAGTTGATGATCGCGTAGGGATACAGAACTAGTTCTCTAAAAAGGTTACAACCGTCGGGATAATATGACTTGGTCATGATTATCCGATATTAAAGAGACTAGTTGCTCGTAATCCGATATATGCTTCGTACGGGGCAGACACTGTACCAGCCCCAGGCCTTGCATGTGATCATCTGATACTGGATCGTAATACGTAATACTACTTATACTATGCCTGATATAGATCTTAATTCCTGTAAGGATATTTCTGGAGAATTGGGTAGGCATGGCGCTTTACTAGAAGCCAACCTTGTCCTGTAAATCGGTAAAACGTAGTACTAGGTACTTACGTGTTCGGATAGTCCGACGACCGAATTTACTGCCAACATATCCGGGGATCTCATGGGTCACTTCCCGAAGATTCACCGATGACGTATGACTCACACTTTAATTAATCTGGGATTAATTAGATGAGAGAGAAAATTAATCTGGGATTAATTGCGGAGATATTTTATCTGGGATAAAATATCAATTAAAGAGAGATAACGATTAATTTGGAATTAATCGATAAAATAATATATTTGATATATTATACGAAATTGGATTTCGACGCAGAATTAAAATTAGATTTTAATTCGGGCGAACGAATTAATTTAGAATTAATTCGTTAGCGATGTGAATAGTGATTTCGCTAGGCATAATCATTTAATTACGTCGCAACAGAATATTCGTTAATTTGGAATTAGCGAACCCGAGCCCGGGATTGTTTGCGAGCGCATTCGCATTTTGAATTCGAGTGCGGCACGTAAGTCAAATCAAGCGTCAAATCATTAGTCACTTTGAGTGATGTGACAACTTGTCACTTGATTTGATAGATTGATGGATTGATGGAAGTGGTTGGAAAGCATTAAATGCTTTTGGCTCCAAAATTGTATTTGACTTTTGGAAATGCCTTTTACAATTTTTTATTTCAATTTTTGAAATCAATTAATTGATTTTGGAAAATAATTTAAAAGTGTATTTGATACACCTTTTAGCCAACAACTCACACAACTCTCTCTCCTCTCTTTTTTCTTCCTCTCACACGTCCAAGGTGCTGGAAAAACTTCTTCCGGTTTTGGCTTACTGCCGGGAGAGAAGGGAAGCATAACTGTGGTGATTTTGTGGCAAAATCATCAAAAGCTAGCACTCTGAGAGACATGCGAAGGTGATAGGGAAGTCCACCCATGAGCTTGGAATCACATCACGAAGCTTGGAGCTTGATGGAACCTTGCAAAGTCGATTCTTGGAGGAGGACAATCAGCTCACTGCCGTGAGCAGTACAGAGGACAGAAATCAAATTTTGTTCATTGCTGCGTCGCTCAACCGATCGATGAAAGTATTCCGCAACTCCCTCGTTGTATTCGCACTTATTTTCCATGCTTGAAATGATCTTGGGATGCTTAGAAAATTCCAACAATGGTATCTATGAGCAAGGTTGAGCATGAAAATATTTTAGGGTTAAAATTTGGGTAAAATGAATTTGAACATGATTTAATGAAATTGGATGAATTAGTATGCTTAAATGTGTTTTAATTGATGATTGATTGGATCAATTTGATGAAAAATTGTTTGGAACATTTTTCCACAAATTCTCTTGCTTGGCCGAATTGGACATGAAGCCTAATTGTCTTGGATTTTGATTTTTTGATTCATTGGATGTGTTGGAAATCAATTGGGAATGATGATTTAATGTTGATTTAAGATTCAATTGGATTGGATTTACAATTTGACATAAATTCCCTTTTGGCCGAGACTTAATAGGCATGAAATTGGGTTTGATTTTTGATGAAATGTGTTGGACATGTTTTGTTGTTGATGAGCATGATTAATTAGACAAATTTGTGTTTTGGAAATATTCATTTGGGTAATTAATTGTGTAATGCACTTTGAGTAATTTAATTGAGAAATTTAGAATTTTGGAATTAAATTATTTGGGCCTATTTTGTGAAATTGGGCTTAAGTGTTGTAATTGGGCTTATTGGGCTTGGTTGTACTAAGTTGGGTTTAGGCAAAATTGGTTGGATCCAATTAGGCCCAAAACCGCTTCCATCCCAAATGCGACTAATGGACCTTTAAAGTTTAATTGGGCCTAATAGGCCTAAATTGATTTCTGAGCTTATGGGGTAATTCCCGGATTGGACTTTGGTTAATGGGTTTGACCCGAGTTGACTAAAAGTCCACGCCTTAAGGAAATTAATTAAAAGTCCATTGGACTTTAATTAAATTGACGGTGAACGTTAATCGGGCTTTGAGACCCGTAGCGATTTGGAATTTAAGTCGTAAAGGTTCGTCAAATAAAGTGTAGTATTTAATTTGGAATTAAATAAATGGATTAGTATTAAATACAAATTGAATTGGATTTAATTTTGCAGTTTAATTTAATTCGAGAATTCGTACTTTAAGTACTTATTCGAAAAAATGAGTTTGACTCGCGCAAAATCAAATCGTTGTTTGAACATTGGATGATAACTAATTATCAGATTAATTAATTTGATTAGATTGATTGATAACATGCTTGTGTGAATACATGGTTGCGATGCATGAATAATGTATATCGGATGGATATTAGAAGGGTGGGACAATTTTGGAAATTGTTGTAATAAATTTGGAATTTATTAATTGGACCTACGTGTCCAGCCTTATTACCTCCTTATTCTTTGTATTCTCTTCTCAACTATTCCCCTCAATGTAAATGAGGTTTCTTTAGAAGTGTAGTGTAACGGGTAGAAGAAATATTTGTGCTAGCGGGAGAGAGAAATGGAGAGATTTGATATAGGATCATTGTGTAAAGTATCCATCCGCATATCATTATTATTTATTCATATGCGCTTTATTATGTGTTTAGAATGCATGTTTAAGGGTGTATGATGATGAGACCTTAACAAAGATAATAAATTGGTTGCCAATTTACACTCGAAAAACCCTCGCAAAATATTAAGCGTTTTTCCTTCCATTGAGTGATTCTCACTCAAGATCTGAGACTGGCATTGGTTTGTTGGCCAAAGTCAAGGCCTTTGTCCGTCGAGGATGTGTTTGAATCACGAGAGCTTTGTTCCATATCGGTGTCTTGTCCAAGTTGTGGTTTGTTGGCCAAAGTCAAGACCACTTCTTGTCCATCGACATTGATTACGAAGCTTTCCACGGTCAATGGGTTCCGCTTAACTAGGATCACTAAGTTTGTTGTGCCAAAGCCAAGGTTTAGTTAATTCAGAGGAAAAATGTTAGGCAATATATTGGATATATTGGCATATATGAGATATATATTTCGTACTTGGATGTCCCCCTACTGGATCTAGGAATTGGATTGGATCCAATTGATCTTAGAGATCTACCTAGTTAATTATCATACAATTTGTTGGCCAAAGTCAAGATTGTGTAACGGGATTCTAGCCCGCTAGGAAACACGGTTTCCCGAGTACTCGACAGAGGGTTAGAGGCTCGCCGAAAAATAGTGGGAGGCAAGAATTGAATTTGCAATATTCATTTAATTACTTGCCATACGCGCTCAAATCAAATATCATTCGTCAAATAAATTAAATGTTAGTTGGACTAATATTTAAATTGTTGTTTTAATTAATAGTTGGAGTATATTCAAACAAATTAAAAGTATAGTTGATTAATATAGTTGGACTATAATAATCATTACATTTAAAAGTACCTAAATCGTTGATTAAATAGTTGGACTATTAGAATCAAGATATAATTGAAAGATTAGCATTTAAAACATAATCCTAGGGAAAATGTTTTTTTAAATGGTTTAATTTTCAAATTGGGAATAAATTTCAGGATAGTCCTGAAAACTAATAAGTTACTTTATTTGATAAAATAACATATTAGGCCTAAGCCCGGAGTTAAGCAAATAGTAGAGCATAATCTTTGGAAGATCATATAATGATAACTTTAGTGCTTAATCCATTGAACTTGTCGCAGTAGACTCCTTAATTTCTTAATCAGAACTAAGGATTAGATTCTTAAAGTATGATAATGAAATTAAAGGATCTTCATAAATCTATCTTTAGATTTTAGAAGTACTAAATTGCAATAAATAATTCTTGGAGAATGAATGACTATTCTCAAGGAGACAAAGTCAAACTTTGCAATTAGGCAAGTAGCGCAAGGCGCACCTTACTTCGATATTCTAGAAAGCCGAGGCTAGGCCAAAGGCTTCTGGAGTGTTGAAAAGGGCAAATGCAAAATCATTATAATCTTTTAGAAAGATAAATGACATATCCCAAAATGTCTGCCTAAATGTGGCAAACGGGATCGCGGAAGCGTGACTGCCGTTTGGACAAAGCAGACATGAAGGAATTGAAGACGAGCAAGGTTTTGACTTCAAATATGTTTGTCATAATTATGTTCATTACTAGTATTGAAATTAGATTTTAAATACTTAGTGTGGTACATAAATATGTACTGGTGTTCAAAATCTGCTATGAGCAGGATACTGACTTCAATTGAGATTTATCTGCTAATTGAAAACATGACGAAAGTCACTGTTTTAACCGTAAATACCTAAGTTTAGGAACTACCCTTCGAGTATGTACCTAAAATAGGAAACTGATATAATGTAACTAGTTTGACTAGAAACATTATCTCTATATCAGTGTTTAATCTGTTGCGGATTGACCTTTATATTCTAGAACACTAAAGTGTTTTATTTTATAAAGATGATATTGAGATATACACATTAGATGTGAATAACAGAATTTATATTTTGAATATAAATAAATCTCAAACATAAACATGACAAACAAATAGCTCAAACTGATTTGATCAGAAGAAACTAATTTGTGGCATTGTTGTATGGGACACAATTAAACAAGACTCGTATATCCACACTTTTGAAGAGTGGGTACTAGGACTGATTTGATCCTGTTCAAATAAACTCTACGAATCTAGTTTATTGGGCAAAGTGCCTATAACACCTTTACTTGGTAAAAGTGTAAATGCCACTGATTTGTTAGCCCTACTTCATAGTGAAGCAAGTGGGCCCATGTCTAGCTAGATTAGAGGTGGATATGAATATTTCGTGACCTTTACGGATGTGGCATCGCGTTATGGTTATATGTTTCTTTTGAAGAACACAAATCGGAAACTTTTAAAGTTTTCGACACGAAATAGACAAACAGATCGGCTAAAGTATTAAACAGTCACGGTAAGACCATAATGAAAATACTTAAGCAATAAGTTTCTAACATACTTGAAAGAGTATAGTATTCTTTCAATGAGGACTCCTCCCGGAACACGTCAATTTGACGGTGTGTCCGAACAGAGTAACCGAATTTTTTTAGACATGATAAGGTTAATCATGAGTCGCTCTGAGCTACCATTTCCTTCAACGGATACGCATAAACAGTGCAGAACTTATTTTGACTAAGGTTCCATAAAAATTTGTTTGACAGATTTCATATTAGATATGAACAGGAAAGAAATCGGATTTCTCATTCCTGATGATATTTGGGAATGCTAGGCATATGTTTGGATGATACCAAACTAAAACCCAAAAGGGATAAGTGTCAATTGTAGGTTATCCTAGGGATACCATAAGTATAGTACTTATACAACTCACAATAGAACAATTTGATTGTTGCTCACCATGCAGTTTGCCTAAGAGGAATACCGATATGCAGTGGTAAGTGGGAGGATAGTAAAACTCGATGAAAATCGGAGTAATACTATTCAAGGCACTGATTCCTAATGGAACACAAATAGTTCATCAAGGATGTAACTATACCATTAATCTTCGAATACACAAGAACCACGTTAGTCGGAGAGAATCAGAAAACAACCTAGGGTATGGGTTTCTGATCTGACCTCATAAAGATGTCAATCTTATTAAGGTATACCAACTGACTACGTATGAGGAAGTGATACAAGGTATCGACTCCCTATTATGACAAAGTGTCATGAATCCGAAATAGATTCCATGTATAACAACTATGTTTGGACACTAGTTGTAGTACCGCAAGGCATTGTGACTAATGGTACTATATCAGTCTTCAAGAAAGACATACATGGAAGGCAACATACCAACGTACTAAGCTGGGCTTGTAGCGGAAAGGTATCGTTATCAACATTGTGTTGATTACTATTCAACCTTTTACATGTTGCCATGGTAAATCCATTTGGATAATGCTTGCTAAAGCTGCGTGTTTCATTTATGAAATATGACAGATTTACGGGAAAATCGCTTTCCTGAAAAGAAAACCTTTTAGAGGATGTTTACAACATCCTGTCGGTTTTGTCGTACCAAAACTAGCAAACAATGTTTGCAGGTTATTCGATCTATGTTTGGATTGAAGCAAGCATATGTTCTTAGAATTATCGTTTTGATGTAATCATAATAGTTTATGATTTAATTCAAAAACGAGATGATTCTTGTGTATATAAGGAGGTTAGTGGGAGCGCACTGACAATAGCTGTCCTATAAAATAATGATAATATATGTCATTTCTTGGAAATGATATTCCCAAAATAACTATCGGTGAAAGCTTGGCTTTCATGAAACTCTCCGAGAAATCGTACATTGAAAAATGTACGCGACCTGATGTCTCATACGCTTTGAGCATATGGATTCACAAACAGGCCAATCCAAGTGATAGTCACTGGATTGAAATTAAGAACATCTGTTAGTATCTTAGAGAACTAAGGATGATGTCTTATACTATGGAGATGGAGAACTTGAAGTGACTGGGATCACTATAGCAAGTTTCCTAACCGATAAAACGACTATAAGTCGCAAATGGTACTATACAGTTTGAATAACGGAACAGTGAGCTGGAAATCTTCCAAGCAAGATACTGTTACCGAATAAACAACAAATGAGGGTTATTGCTGCAGCTGAGGCAGCAATAGAAGCCATTTGGGTCGATACAAATCTAATTAGATTAGATATAGTTCTGTTAGCAGCTGAGCTAGGCTACATCACAGGCTAAAGAATTAATGGTCTCATCAACGATCCAGATACATACTTCGATATTCATCTTATTCGTTCGGATCATACATCGTGGCGATGTGATGATCGAATAAATCGCATCAGATGATAATCATGCAAATCCAGTGACTGTTCATTTGTGATGATCCAGGTTAGTTATCTTTTCGCGTGGCCTTATTCAGTTTTGTGGAAGTCTATACATACTCTCCATCCAGTGACTGTTCTTGTGGGTATCAGCTCGTTTTTCTTGTTCCGTACCACTGTCATCCCACCTTACTTTGGCACACACTGCATAAGGTAAACCCATGAGCTGACTGAGATGGGGTAGATGATACCTACATCCAGCCACTTGATAATCTCTTTCTTAACCACTTCATTCATGATGAGGTTCAAAATTCTTTGATGTTTTACAGTGGCCTGTACTCATATACGATAAAGATCTTATGCATATACATAGAAGGACTGATTCCTTTTATTTCAGCAATTGTCCAGACAACGACCTTCTAGTTTTCTTCCTACTCATGGTTAAAGGCCGATGAAATCACGAAAGGTAAAATAGTTGAGGTTCCGAGGAATGCATACCTGAGGTGACTCGGGAAAGGTTTCAATTCTAACTGTGGCGGCTCTTATATGGATGGTTTTACCAATCCCTTAGCGGCTTGTCAAGAGGTTCTACCTGCGGATTAGCTCTAAAACGAGAACATGCATCAAGCATTTTCAAACATTCAATTACATCATCTTCTTCTAAGCTAGTCATGTTTAATAAGCATGCTTCAATGATGTCATTATTATGCTCCATGTTGAAGGGTTCTCGCACAGTGCTACCTAAAATGTCTATTATATTACATGTTTCATAATCTTGAGGAAAATGTATAGCTTTGAAAACATTAAAGGCTACCTATTGGTCTTGTACTCTCATGGTTAACTCATCTTTATGCACATCTATGAGAGTTCTACATGTTGCCAAGAATGGCCTTCCAAGTATGATAGAGACTTATCAATCCTCTTCTATATCTAGTACGATAAAATCCGTTGGGAAGAAAAATTTATCCACCTTGACCAGCATGTCTTCCACTATTCCTCTTGGGTAGGTAAGAGATCTGTTTGCCAGTTATAAGGTGACTGAGGTTAGCTTTACTTCTTCTATCCTCAGTTTCCTGAAAATAGACAGAGGCATTAGATTAATGCCCGCACCCAAATCATATAAAGCCTTACCAAAGTAGTGGTTGCCTACGGCGTATGGAATGGTGAAAATGCAAAGTCATTCAGCTTAGAAGGCAGCTTCTTCTGCAATATGGCACTACATTCTTCTGTAAGGGCCATAGTTTCAAACTCGCACAACTTTCTTTTTTTGGATAAAATGTCATTCATGAACTTCACATAGTTAGGCATGTTCTCATATGCTTAAGTGAATGAATTTTGATATGAAGCTTTTTGAAGATTTCTAAGAATCTCGATAACCACTTCTCTAGATTATGTTTATGTAAACGCTGAGGGAATGGCGAATGGGGGTCATCTACTGGGGTTGCCTTCTTAGTGTTGTCTCTCTCAAGTGGCTTCTCATTTTCTATTTCCTTTGCCCACTCTTGAGGTTGAGGCATCTCAATATCTTTATCAATTATAGTTCCACTTTAGTGTGATTTCCTTACAGAACTCATTGTCTTAGCCTATCGGATTGGTCTCTGTATCACTCGGGAGAGCACCTTGTAGTCTGTAACTCTGCCCACTCGCTAGTTGTCATAATTAAATTTCCAATGTTTTCAAGGATATTGCTTGACTCTATTCCAATGCTTCCAACCTAGCGGCGTTCTAGGCGTTTTCCATGCCCGACTCGATGAACATCTTGTTTTGATTCGCCATCGCTCCTCCATAGATGGTTTTCTTTCTTATGTGGCATCTCCCTTCTGCTGCTGGACCCTTAGAAATGGGTGTGATTTGTCTAATAGACCTACCCATCGGTTATTCTTCCATCCAAATTTGGGGTCGTTTTTCCATTCCAGGTTGTAGCTATTATAGTAAGGGTTATGTCATTGTCTGTTATAGTTTTTAATGTAGTTGACAGACTTCTTATGTTGGGTGAATTGATCTACGTTATGTCCTCCTCCATATACTACACTTGCAGCTCCTATATTGTTCACAATCTGCATAAAGACCTTTAAGCATTTGTAGATTCGCTCTATAATGGCATTCACACCTGTGTTTGGCTCCAACTCATGTATTCTTGCTGCTCTTTTGAGATAGTTTCGTTCTGTAGGATATTGGGAGTTATTGTTGGTCATCTCTTCCAGTAGATCATAAGCTTGATTTTCACCATTCGCCATCAGAGCAACTCTAGCAACTACATCTACTGTGGTTTTCATCATTCCAGTGTGCCCATTATAGAACATTGGAACATGCAGCCAATTAACTATCTCATGATATGGGCACCCGCGAAGCTTGTATTTGTATCTCTTCCACACCTTATAGAATGACTCTGACTCATACTGCATAAATGACGTGATGTCATTCCGTAACTTAGTTGTCTTGGCCGGGGGAAAATATTCAGCAACTTAAATACCCATCTCGTAATTGACCCTACTGGCAGTGACTGGAGCGATCTTTTAACTCTATGTTTCAGGGAATACATAATAACTCATAGGTAAACTATTTCTTCTGCCTTTCTGTTGTAATTGAAGGTGCCGCAAACTTCCAAGAAGTTGCTGATGTGAGCATTGGGATCTTTAGTTATGCCTCTTCAAACTACATTGACAGTTGTATCATCTGAATGCATGTTTTGATATCATAGGTATTAGCTTGCAATGGTGGGAGGACGATACAGAAGATAGATCCATCTATCATCGGTATTGCCTATCCCAAATGAGGATTGGTAGTATCGCATCCAAGAGTTCAGGCTACTAATTATTTATGATGAGTTATGGGTCTTGGCTTTCTCACTTGTTCTTTCTCAACTGACGAAGAGTCTTTTCGATTTCTAAGTCGAGGGGAAGGAGTTTACAGCTTCGACTTCTTCTAATATAATTACTCGGCGACCTGAAATTCAATCAAACGAAAATAAAATAAAACAAAGCTAAGCAAGTAAAATACTTAGTCCTATTATTAATCAAGAAAAATAAAATAAGTCTCTGGTAAAAGCGCCAAAAACTTGATCATGATTTTATTACCACACGTATCACTCAAGTAATATGGTGCTAATTAGTCAATGCCAAATCCACATGGACTTATTATTAATCCTATTAATACTAAAACTAGAGATAACTTAACTAAAACTAAACAATTGATGTAGATGGGAGATGGTTAAACTAAATAAAATAAAAACAGGAAAGTAAAATTACTTTGGTAAAACCTTATGAGAACGAGAATATATGGTTATAATTTCACTTAAGCATGCAAATAAATTTTTATGCACTTTTTATCCAAATAAACAGTTAACATGGGATATTAACCTAGAATGTTAATTTATCTACAAGCATCTTCTGATGGTCTGGTAGAAACGTCTAACTCAATTCAATTACCTATATTCATATGATAATTAAGTCAAGTTAAACTCATTAAGAATATGTTCTAATATTGGCTACGCATGCCCTGTAAATATATTCCTATCTTGCATGAAAATATATTCATTAAGAAATACGATCACATGCTATTATTCCTAAGGCTAAACCTAAATTCTATTTTCCAAGTTTCTAGGGGTTTACCACACCTATTCTATTATTGGCCAGGCAATAAAACACATTAAATATAAAGAAACCCAAGCAATACTCAGAATAATAAAAAGATGTAAATTTAAATTAAATAAATTTCTTAGGATCCATTACAACCCTAAACTAATGAATTAATTACTCATAACTGACATTAAGTATAAATAATTCATTGATACAAAGCAAGACATCATAAAAAGTATATTAGAAGAACAAATGAAGAAAGAACCTGTTTTGGTGAGATCTTCTGCTTCAATCTTCAATCTTGACTGAGGTTTGGTTCTTGTATTGCTCTGAGTGTTCTTCTCGCTCTTGGGTCTCCAAAAGTATGATATCTTAGGATTTGGGACGGACTTGAGCTTATATAAGAAGTGATGTAAGCTTTCTTTCTTAAGAAATTGTAATTCTAATAAAATCAAGAATCAGACATATTGGCGTGCCAATGTGGACTCATTGTCACGCCAATGTGAGGTAGAGAGCATGTTGTCAGCGATAAAAGGCAGTGAGCTTTTCAAATTTTCACCATATTGGCGCGATTATGGGAATCCATTGTCGTACCAATAAGCCTTCTATTACGTTTCATGCCCAAAAACACTATGTTTTATCGACGATTCTTCTTGATGCCATTTCATTCGTAATTCATCTTACAAAAACACAAAGAATTCTTTAAAACGCTCATTAAGCTCGCAGCGATCCCAAAAATATAAGATATAGGGACGGTAAATATAGATTTATTAACCACTCATCAATGCCCTAAGTCTTAGATCAGACTTTTAAATAAATTACGTTAAGATAAATCTCAACATAATTCTAAATAATATCGTCACTAGACTAAGGGTGTATTAAATTGGGATTTTAAAAGATTATTTTGGGTTAAATAAGTTTTTGGTATTCAATTAAGATTTTTAAATAATTTAAAAAGTCTTGTGTATTTCATTAAGACTATTATGATTTTTTAAAAGAGGATGTCCAAATCTAGTGATATTCAATCAGGACTTTAAACAAGTAATAGAAAGTCTTATGATATTGAAAAACTTAATTATTTTGAAGGATTTTTTTATATATGTGATAGTGTGAGACTTTTTAGTGAGAATTATAAATATCAAACTCTATTAAAAATCTTACTCTAACCAATGAGACTTTTGACATGATATTTTTTTGACTGTAAGAAAACAGAAGATGAATATACATGTTAGCTCTTCGTGAACAAGCCACTTGCTTATTAGTAATTTCTTCTTTATTCTTTCAAACAAAATAATATGACTTTCTTTTAAATGCAACTGGTAATGTCATTCCTCAAACCATTTTTCTTAATGAATTTCACTTTCGAGGAGGAAAATTCTATCACATTTAAATATAATTTCCTAGATTTTCTTTGAGGCAAGCATGACTTTTTCAATCGGATAGATGATAATGTACAAATTGAATTTAGCACAACAAAGATTTTTTTTCCTCGTTTTCTCGCTTATTTTTTACTTGTAATTTTTTTTTTAAAAGCTCAAACTTAAGGAAAAAAATATTTCTCAATTATTAAGATCATTAATGCCGATGTGTTATCTTTTATTCATAGGTTAGAGGCATGACATTCTGTCACAGAAACTCAGAAAGTAATCGGAGGTAATTAAGTATTTTCGTCAGTAAAGTTATCGACATTGTTTGTAAAATATTGATAGATTGATTAAGTCCATGAAATATTACCGCCAATATAGCTTATAAAGAAAATATAGTTGTAATGGTTGAGACATCTCCACCTAACCATAATGGAAATTATAGCATTGTCAATTTAGTGGAGGGTGACTTGAACGAGAATGGCCCAAGAAAAGAATGTCTCATTGAACTAGATAGACATTACTCATAATCCGATTAAAAGTTGATGGGTTAGCATCATAAAGTAAAAAATATATATATGTGGTCCTTTCGAATCTTTTAAATTCTTATGATATAAATCTTTTAAAATCCAATAAGTAAAAAATCCCGATTAAAAAAACTGTAATAAAATCTTATAAGTCATTATATTATTAAATAATCTTTTAAAATCCACTGGATTTATTTATCCATAAATAATCTTTTAAAATCTCAATTGAATACACCCCTAAAGAAGAGCATATTGTTTGGGTTTTGGAGAATTTTTCGTTGCTGACAAAGACATTGTGTAAAACGATAGTTAGTTTTTTATTTTATATTCAAATGTTTTTTATTTTATATTCAAATAAAAATTATTTTGTATTTTATAATCAAATACAAAATTAGTGTTTAATTTTATTGTAAAAGCATTTTAAAAAATTATTTATTTTAATGTATATTTGATAGTGCGCCAAACAAAATTTGATTATGAAATGATCTGATTTTAAAAAGTTACTAGCCTATCTTTTATGCATAGTTCAAAACAAAATTATTACAGTGTCAAATTATTCGATAATCACTTTCCAGGTGAGTTTATTAAAGAGGGTGCATTTACTTTAGACTTTATAAGATTATTTTCTATTGTAGAAATTCATGAGTATTTCATAAGGATTTTAAAAAATTCTTGAAAATTTTGTTGTATTCAATTACGATATTTAAAGATTCTTTAAATTCTTATTGTATTCGGTTAGTATTTCTAAAAGTTCTTTAAACTAGTGTTATATTAAATTAGGATTTTAAAAAATCTTTTAAAATAAGGGGATATTCAAAAATCTATTGATTCTTGTGAGAATTAGAGAAGAAAATGTATATTAACATTTACTTGAGTTTTGAATTACAATGATAGGCCTTTTTATAGCCTTTAAACACAACTACCATAATAAATGCATAACTACTATATTAAATACATCTGTACAACTATCAACAAATAACTACTAATAACACAACACAACTAACATCATCACAACACACAACTAACAACTAATATCCCCCCTCAAACTCAAGGTGGTTTAGATGAAACCAAATTGAGTTTGGAAACAAGTGTAGTGTAACGTCCCGGAAGAAAGGATTTAGTGAAGACATCAGCTAGCTGATCAGTGGATTTGAGATACTTCAAGGAAATAGTGCCATAAGCAACGTGTTGGCAAATGAAATGACAATCGATCTCAATGTGTTTGGTGCGCTCATGAAAAACATCATTATGTGCTATTGCAATAACACTTTTGTTGTCGCAGTAAAGAGTGAGAGATGATGGTTGAGGGACTCTCATATCTTCTAGAAGCCAACGTAACCATAAAAGTTCAGCTGTAGTAGCAGCAACAGCTCTATATTCAGCCTCAGTACTCGAGCGGGCAACCAATGTCTGTTTCTTGCTGCGCCAAGAAATAAGTGAATCACCAAGAAAAATACAGTAACCTGTAGTTGATCGACGATCAGTAGGGTCTCCTGCCCAGTCAGAATCATAATAGGCTCGAAGAACCAATGATGAAGTAGCAGAAAAATGGAGACCTGTAAAGAGAGTTCCTTTAACATAACGAAGGATATGAAGTACTGCAGCATAATGAGTGGAACGGGGAGCGGTCATGAACTGGCTGACAATATGAACTGCATAAGAAATGTCTGGTCGAGTGACTGTAAGATAAATGAGGCTTCCAACCAATTGTCTGAAGAGTGTAGGATCATCAAGGGGAGTGCTATCTTCATCTACAGGTGTAAGACTAGTATTATACTCAATTGGAGTTGGAACTGTCTTGTTATCTGTAAGGCCAGCTCGAGAAAGAATATCAGAGGCATACTTGGCTTGCGAGAGATGATAACCATCATCAAAACAAATAACCTCAAGGCCTAAAAAATGACTCAAAAGACCAAGATCTTTCATTTCAAATTGTTGACTAAGAGCCTGCTTGAGATCTGCTATGCCTGAAATATCATCTGCAGTAATAATCATATCATCAACATAAAGAAGTAATATCACAATACCATTTTTGGATTTTCGAAGAAATAAGGCTGAATCATGTGGACTGGAGGTGAATCCAATTTGTCTGAAAGCGGGACTGAATTTGGCAAACCATGCACGAGGAGCTTGCTTCAAACCATATAAGGCACGTCGCATGAGACATACTGTATTTGGTGGATGATCAAGACCTGGTGGAGGTGTCATATAAACTTCTTCAGTGAGATCACCATTGAGGAAGACATTCTTGACATCCATCTAAAACAGACTCAATTGCCGAGCAGCAGCAATAGCAAGCAGACTGCGAACTGAGGTAAGGCGAGCAACAGGAGCAAAAGACTCCTCATAATCAATCCCATACTCTTGAGCGAATCCTTTAGCAACTAGTAGTGCTTTATAACGCTCAATAGATCCATCTGAATGTGTTTTGATTTTGTAAACCCATTTGCATCCCACTGGATTTTTGCCAGGAGCAAGATCAACCAAGTCCCAAGTACCTGTCTTTGTCAATGCCTGTAATTCATCTTGCATAGCTTGCTGCCAATGAGGATTAGAAGAAGCCTCCCTATAGGACTGAGGTTCATGCAAAGAAACAAGAGCAGAGAAACAATGATAATCTCGAAGGTAAGGGGGAGGATTTCTTACTCGGGTAGGATAGGGTGGAGATGAGTCACCAATGGTCTCTGGTGCAGTATCTGCAGGAGGGGCATCATCAAGAACATACGGTGATGGAGGTTGGACATCTGTATATTCACCATGAGTACTTGCATCAGATGGAAACAACTCAATAGATGGATTAGTGAAAAGTGGAGGAGGATCTGAAGGTGACACTGTGAACTAAAAAATAGAAGAGAACATAACGTGTTCCCAGAAAATAACATGACGAGAGAGGCGAAGTTTCTTTGACACGGGATCCCAACAACGATACCTTTTGTGTTGAATACCATATCTCTAGCACGTGGTTCTAACTTGTGATGCTCTGTGGGATGAAAAAGAACAAAACAAACACTCCCAAAAACTTTGAGAAGATCATAAGGAGGGGAAACACCATAAAGGCACTCATAAAGAGACAAATTGTGTTTGGTCACTGAAGAAGGAATACGATTAATAACATAAACAGCCGTAAGGGCAGCTTCACCCCAAAAGCGTTCAGGACAAGATGATGAAATGAGCATGGATCGAGTGGAATCTAAAATATGATGATGTTTTCTTTCGGCTCGTCCATTTTGTTGAGAGGTATATGGGCATGATCGTTGTGAAATGGTTCCTTGGGCTTTTAAAAATTGTTGAATTTTGGAGTCAAGATATTCCTTGGCATTGTCGGTCCTCAAAATTTTGATAGTTTTGGAAAATTGTGTTTTGATCATATTTGCAAAGTCAATATAAATTTGAGATAGTTCAGAACGTTGTTTCATAAGAAAGATACATGTAAATCGAGAATAATCATCAATAAACAAGACAAAATATTTAGATCCTCCCATAGTGGCTGTAGATGAAGGTCCTCATACATCAGAGTGGACCAAATCAAATGGAGCAACAGAATTATGTTTATTATGTTGAAAGGACAAAGCTGGTTGTTTTCCAAGTTGACAAGAGACACAATGGAAAGGCTGGTCTTTAACAGAACCTAGTGAACCATTAGAAACTAAAGGATGAAGTTTATTTATCGAGGCATGACCAAGACACATATGCCACAAGTGAAGAGAAGATGGAGTAGATACAACACATAATTGGGAAAAACGATTTGAAGGAAGATGCAGAGAGGTGAGTTCAAACAAACGTCCAATTCTACGGCCTATCCCAAGAATCTGTCCTGTCTGCGGATCCTGCACACGAAAACCATTAGTGGAGAATATCAATTCTAATCCAAGTTCATATAGTTGACCAACAGAAATAAGGTTGAATGTAAGTTTAGGAATAAGAAATGTGTTTGGTAATGTTAGTGTAGATGTTGATATGTGGCCAGACTGACTTACAAGCATTTGTGAGCCATCTGCAGTGAAGATTGGAGAAATATTTGTGGTAGGAGAGGTGGAAGAAAATAACAAGGATTGAGAAGTCATATGATTGCAACAACCAGAGTCAAAATACCAAGGAGAATTACCTGAATTGACAGATAAGGCAGTAGAAGTACTGGGATGGGTGGAGAGTATTTGTCTAAGGAGTGCTTCTTAGTTACCAGTGGATGTTGGAGAGACAGTAACCTCAGAGGTAGCAGCAGCAATTGGAATTGCTATCTTGGAGGGTTGATTAGATCTTGGGGGACGAGTGGGGCATTGCTCAATGGAATGGCCAGACAGCTTGTAGTAGCGATAACTCACCTTAGTGGGACAGTGAGCGGCAATATGGCCTCTTTTCTTGCATTTGTGACATTCAGTAAGACTACATTCAATCAGAGTATGACCAGATGTGCAGGTACGACAAAATTTGCCTTCACCTTTTGAGAAATGTTTATCCGCGGCGGCAAGCACAACATCATCGTGGGATGGCTTAAGTAAGTCGAGACGAGTTTCATCAGACAATAATCGAGAGACATCAGCTTCTAATGTAAGTAGAGGAGATTGATGTAACAATGAAGCTCGACAAGATTCAAAATCATCAGTAAGGGCCATAAGGAATTGAATTAGTCGCATACGGTCACGGTGTGCCGTATAATTAGTTGCATCAACGGTGCAACTCATTGATGGTTCTGACAAAGCAAGTTGGTCCCAAATATTCTCCATTTGTGCAAGAAAATCAGTAATAGACTGACCTTTCTCTTGTTTCAAATTATGCAACTTTTCACATAATTGATACTGACTAGAGAGATCAGAAGAGGTGTACCTTAATGCAAGCAGATCCCAAACTTCTTTGGCAGTTTCGTAGCGCCCAAATTGATGATGAATAGCTGGAACCGAAGTATTCCGGAACCATGTCAAAATTTGGTGATTCTTACTATACCAATCCTCGAGACGATCAGCGAGCTGCCCTTCAGTTTCATCAGTAAGCCGAGTGGGGGGCTTGACATCTCCAGTAACATAACGCCATAGTTTCTGACCCTTGAGAAAACTATGCATTCCCTGAACCCAGAGACGATAGTTTGAACCTATGAGAATGGTAGGAATGGGTTGCATAGCATATGACTTTTCCATTCCCGAAAACCGAATTTCTACACCTCTAGAAAGAACCTAAGCTTTGATACCATGTGAGAATTAGAGAAGAAAATATATATTAACATTTACTTGAGTTTTGAATTACAATGAGATGCCTTTTTATAACCTTTAAACACAACTATCAAATAAATGCATAACTACTATATTAAATACATCTCTACAACTATCAACTAATAACTACTAATAACACAACACAACTAACATCATCACAATACACAACTAACAACTAACAATTCTTAAGGATTTTGTTGAATGATAAATTGTGAAGAATTTGAAAAGACTTTTAGAAATAAAAGGTTTATTATAAAATCTGCTATTTACCTAATAGATTTTACAAATCCATCTTTTCTCATTCGAACTAAGGTACATTTCTCTCGATTTTTTTTTTTGCTTTCATTCCTTTTTTTTTTTTTTTTTTTTTGAATATCTTTCTTTTTATTATATTCACTAATAAAAACTAATGTTTGCCGCTGCTTGTGATTAAATAAAATGATTATATTCAAATCCAATAAATGCATGCCAATTGCTTTTATGATTTTCTTTCATGTAAGATTCTTTGTAAAATTTGCTTTCAATTTTAAAACCCAGTATTGTGATTTTCGACTTTTATCATTATAGTAGAAAAATATATGAGTTGAAATAGAGTCTATTCCATTGTTAATCCATTATTTATTTTATTTTATTTATGTAAAAATAATTTGTGGACTTATTAAAATCAAATAACTATTAATAAACAATTTCTTAAAATCTTTCAAAGTCTACATGAAATTCAAACAATCCATGAATTCTTATAAATCCGTAGATTAAAAAAAAATAATATTAATTTAACACAATCAATTAAAATTTTAATTGAATATACCTCCCAAACAATTGTTTGGATATTAGTTAAAAAAGAAAAAGAAAATACAAAGGCAATAACTTAATTTTAAATATATAAGGGAAATTATCAATTTTCCATTTAAAGATTGGTTAAATTGCAGTTAAACTCAAAGACTTTTAAAATATTCAGTTTTTCACCGGAAGTTCAAAAATGCTCACGTTTCCATCCATATATTAACGTTGTTAGAGTTTTGCTTGTTAGGGTTGGCGCTCGAAGTGCCAATCTGGATCGTATTTATGTCCGATTCATAAATACGAACAATTCTATTTTCCATAATATTACTAATTTAATGGTAGCACCCTTGTCTTTTATACATTTATTCGATCTAATTACGATTAGATATCTAATTATGATTAGATTGAAACTAAATCTGGTTTAGTGATACGTGTATATTAGACAAAGACCCTAGGATTTACAATATAGTGCGCAGTTACAACGTAGTTTGTAATTGACATTGGGAAGCACACTATAAGATGTATATCCTTAAATAAAGTTCATGGTCAAGATTTGCTAACACGGGTCGGTTAGTAAAATCCGTTCTGATGGTTTATCCCAATGAACCATGAGTCTCGGGAGACTCATATAGACATGTATGTGTTTATTTGATAAGACACTGAACGACTCACTGAAGATTTCCTGATAGATGGTACACCAACGTCAATAGGAATCTTCATGAGTTGAGCGAGCATAATAGTCATTTGACTTGAGATACCACAGTGAGATATATGAGTTATCCTCCACATTTTGATGGCAGTCACGTCACCGATCTATTCATGATCAGACCTCCGCCTGTTCGTTGGGTGTGGACTGATGCTCATGATATCCAGTGCGTATCAAGACAGGATCCGTCAGTCCTGTGTACAGGGCATATGCATCCTCACGTGTTTATGATCTAGTAAATCCATGGCCGTGGTATAACTTCGGAAATCAGTTCCGAGTGTTATTTAGAGATCATAAATTGAAAGTCGACTATATTATACCGAACGAGTTTGACATTTTTATCTATATCCCAGGTATAATATGGATAACCTGTGACAGATGGATTATACGTATGCAATGACCTCAGCTTGTATAGTTTAGCGAGATTATCTGTGGTCGTCATAATCCATGAGTGGGTAGATTATGGACACGAAATTGGATTTCGTGACGGATAAACCTAAACTTAGAGAGTCCCACAATATGAAGTGTACTCGTTGAGCACTTGGGCAACTCGATATAAATAATACGGATTATTCATAATACTTCAATGGATTAAGTGAGTTAATTCAGATAGTTTAATCGGTTAAACAATAACACATGCATTAGGGGATTTTGTCCGATAATAATTATTGTGTATTTGTATTTGATACATAATACGATTAGATACACATTAATTTAGTCAAATGAGATTTTGACACATGCCATAAATATATGTATTGTTATTTATTGTAAATAAAAATACATATATAATAATAATTACATTAATTAATTATTTGGATATTTAATTATTAAATATTTGAATTATTAATTAATAAACTTTTTCCATAAATGTTATGGAATTTGTCCAATATATTGGTCAATATGACATGAATTAATTAAACTAAATGTGTGCAATTTTGATTGGATTACATAAAGTTTAATTTATATTTAATTTGATTAAATTGTAAAATGACAATATTGCCCTCAAAAAGTCGGTCATACACTTTTTTAAAATAGAAAATTTGTTTTCTCTCTCTTGACCATTATCCATTGCCGAGAACCTCAAATGAAAAATATGAAAAATGGGTTTCATGGATGCTTGATGATTCAAGCACATAAGTGAAGAAAAAAAATCAAGAAATGGCTTAAGGAACTTTGGAGTTTTAGAGGTAATCTTCAAAATCCTTAAAGCTTTGAAATTTGTTTTTGTTTCTTGATTTTTTAGAATGGTTCTAGGGATTCTTTGCTTGTTAAATTTGGGGCTTTTGGTTTTGATGGATGATATTGGAAGTGTTATGCATGTGTGAAGTGATATTGGTAGATATTATTGTAATATTAGGCCAATTTGATCAATTATTGATGAGTTGCTATTTTAGAGTGTTATGACCACTCTTATGGCACCTAGAATTGTTCTTGAGTTGTTCACACTAGTAAATATAAAATATTGGATATTTTAAAATAGAAACCTTAATTTTAAAATAGTGAGTGAGAGAGAGACATACGACAGTATATCCCGCGATCACCGTTAGTAGTCCGAAAACGTGAGATTCAAAAGGCGTCTCGAGACGGCTTTTCTTTTGTCCCCCTACGGATGGTGTCCATTTTGGGTCAATATCAAGTTTGGATTCCGATAGGATAGGTACTCTAGATGTATCTGGTGAACTGACCTACCCTACGGCGGCACTTCACTAGTTAAGTCCAATGGTTCTGAAACGACGAGTCACACTCACAAATGAATGATTAAATGTTAATCAAAATTCCTTGATCAAATCAAACGATGGTTGATTAATATAGGAATAAGAGTTATTCTCGCATATATTAATCGATTGAGATTGTCTCGATCTGTATTTGACCTACCCTACGACAACACCTATTTGTGGGATGATAGATTTCTGTGGAATAGTGATTCTCTTAGGTTTCTAATTCGTTATTCATGGTTCATGCATCATGTTTAAATTTATACCAAAGTTGTTTGATAGTTTTAATATGCGATGAATGAATATTGAATGCATGTTTATTTTTATTTTTCAGCCATAGTTTCTCCAATTATTTCTATACTCTCAAATGATAAATTAACAAGAGAAAACTATGTTAAGTGGAAAAGTAACATGAACGCTATCATGGTCTGTGAAGACCTAAAGTTTATCCTTACGGAGAAGTGTCCTCCCAAGCCGGCCAGAAATGTTGGCCAAGCTGTGTACGATGCCTACCAGAAATGGGTCACGGCTAATGAGAAGGCTCGCTGCTACTGCTAGCAGGGATGTCCGAGGTTCTTACTGCAAAGCATGAGCCTATGGCTTCAGCATCTCAGATGATGGAGTCATTGCAAGGCATGTTCGGGCAACCTTTGGAGCATCAACGTCATGAGGCCATGGTCTCAACGATGACTGCTAGGATGAAGGATGAGACATCAGTCTGAGAGCACGTCTTGAGGATGATGACCTACCTCAATACAGCTGAAACCCATGGCGCTCGTATTGAAGAGCGTAGCCAGGTGACCATGATTATGGAAACTCTTCTGAATAGTTTCTTACAATTTAAAATCAATTATGTTATGAACAAGTTGAATTTTACTTTGACCCAACTGCTAAATGAACTCACCCATTACGAGTCCATGCTTATGGATCCTCGTAAGCCCAGTGTTGAGGCAAATATTACCGAGTCTTCTAAATTTGCAAAGATGAAGAAGAAATGAACTGGGAAGGCTAAGGCAAAGCCTATGAAGAAGAAGAACAAGAAAGACTGCAATGATGCCAAGCCTAAGGGAAATTGTTTCCACTACAACAAGAACGGGCATTGGAAAAGGAATTGTCATAAATACCTTGCTGAGCTGAATGAGAAGAAGGCTACAGGTAAATACAATTTACTTGTTATCGAATCTCTATTAGTGGGGGATGATAAATCCGCTTGGATTGTTGATTTTGGAGCCACTAACCATGTTTATTCTTCTTTGCAGCTACTTGACTCATGGAGGGACCTTGCTGAAGGTGACAACACCATGAGGGTCAGGACAGGTGATGTCGTTTCAGCAAGAGCAGTAGGAGTTTCCAGTTTAAGTTTTTCAAATAATAGTTATTTAAATTTGAACAATATGTTATTCATTCCTGATTTTCGCAGGAATTTGATTTATGTTTCCAAACTTTTGGATGATGGTTTTTCAGTTTCTTTTAATAGTAATTTGGTTATTATTGGTAGAAATGGATTAACCATATGCACATGAAACTCAGAAAATAACTTGTATGTGTTAAGACCGTTATAACATATGCACTGCTCAACGCCGAAATATTTAAGGTTGAAAAGCCTAAAACTAAATGGCAAAAGATTTCTCATGATGACACATATTTGTGGCATCTTAGACTTGGTCATATCAGCTTTGACCAGATAGATAGGTTGATAAAGAACGGAGCCTTAAACCAGTTAAAGCTCGGAACTTTACCAGTCTGCGAATCCTGTTTAGAAGGAAAAATGACTGAGAGATATTTTACTAGAAAAAGGTACAAGAGTCAGTCAACCACTTGAGCTAATACATTCGGACGTTTGCGGACCGATAAATGTAAGAGCCCTATGTGGTTATGAATACTTCATCATATTTATTGATGATTATTCAAGATATGAGTATGTTTACCTAATGCAGCACAAATCAGACACTTTTGAAAAGTTCAAAGAGTATCGTGCTGAGGTTGAAAACCAGTTAAGTAAGACAATCAAAATTCTATGATTGGATCGTGTAGGAGAATACCTTAACAGAGATTTCAAGGAATTTTTAGTTGAGCACGGGATTGTATCCCAGCTCACAACACCTGGAACACCACAGCAAAATGGTGTTGCAGAGAGGAGAAATCGGACCCTACTAGACATGATAAGATCTATGTTTAGTTATAGTTCACTATCTAGTTCATTCTGGGGGTATGCATTGCAAACAACAATGTATATCCTTAATGTAGTTCCATATAAGTCTGTTCCTAAGACTCCTTTAGAGTTGTGGAGTGGTCGTAAAACTAGTTTATGATATTTCTGCATATAGGGGTGTCCAGCATATGTGCTGAAGAATAAGACTACTAAGTTGGAGCCACATTCACAAGTGTGCCTATTTGTAGGCTATCTTAAGAAAACTAGGGGTAGATTCTTTTATAACCCTGAAGATAACAAAGTGTTTGTATCGACAAATGCCACGTTTCTAGAGGAGGACTATATAAGAGAGTACAAACCTCGTAGTAAGGTGTTACTCGAGGAGTTACTTGCTGGTTCGACCAGCGCACCATTGTCAACGACAGTGGACAAACACATAGTACCTTCGACATCTGAGCGTCAGATGCAAGTTCGTCAGAATGGTCTTCCACCTAGACATAGTAGGAGGTTTGTGCGACAATCTGATCGCTATCTAGGAGTTGTAGAGGCACAAGTTGTCGCTTCCAGTGATGGTGTAGATGATCCATTGACCTATCATAGTGCAATGGATGATTCTGATAAATAAGAATGACTCAAAGTCATGAACCTAGAGATGAAGTCTATATACTCCAACTCAGTCTGGGAATTTATAGACCAACCTGATGGGGTAAAACCTATAGGTTGCAAGTGGATCTACAAGAGAAAGAGGGGAGTAGATGGGAAGGTACAAACCTTCAAGGCTAGGCTAGTGGCCAAGGGTTATACTCAGAAAGAGGGAGTTGATTATGAGGAAATTTTCTTGTCAGTGGCCACGCTAAAAATCTATCCACACTCTTCTGTCCATTGCCGCATATTATGACTATGAGATTTGAAAAATGGACGTCAATGCTGCATTCTTGAATGGAAATCTTAATGAGTGTATCTATATGGTACAACCAGAGAGGTTCATAGCCCAAGGTCAAGAGCAAAAGGTTTACAAGCTGCAAATGTCCATTTATGGACTCAAGCAAGCATCTCGATCTTGGAACATAAGATTTGATACCATGATCAATTCTTATGACTTTGAGCAGAATGTTGATGAGCCTTGTGTATACAAGCGCGTCATTGACGGGAAGATGGTTTTTCTTGTTTTATACGTCGACGATATTTTACTCATTGGGAATGATGTAAAGATATTATCGGACGTGAAAACCTGGCTAGCTAACCAATTCCAAATGAAAGATTTGGGAGAGGCCAGTTTATGGTCATTGTCTCTACTTTACAATCGATTTATTATTGATATATCATTACTACTTCATTAATATTGTCAGTTATGCATGATTCTGCATTTTTTCCCGTCTTTCTGATTTACGAAGAATATCCGGCCATACTTGAAATATGTCCGGCCATACAATAATTGCACAAAGTATGTTCGACTAGGCTTCTCCGAAGCCAGACCGGTGAGATATGTATTGTATTTTGTTTGGTTAGTATTTTACAATTGCTTTAACAATTTTTAGATATTGATATTGCTCTTTTATTGCTTTTATTATAATGATTGGCCCCATATATGCTTTTAATTGATATTGCATGATGTTGCATTCCAAGACATTTATATACCTCTTTTAAACTTGAATATTATAATGGCATCAGTAAGGGACCATTTCGAACCCAAACGAGTTTAAGGTTGTCCCTTGCGAGGGGTGTAGTGCGGCCTTAAATCATTTCCGGTGTTTCATACTAGGTGGCGACTCCTTTATTCTCCGGGTAATCCCTCGTGGGTTATCCGTACTCTCTACGGGTTGCGAGCCCAACAATATCGTAGTCGCCGACATCATATGTATAGCGATAAATCCTGATTCATTCCTACACTTACTCTATATGTTTACTTTATGCTCTCTAAATCCTGATAAAAATTAGGTTATGGAGGTATTGGACTTTAAATAAGGTATGCTGGGAACTTTTCCTTATATAGAGAGAATTTCTAATTTTGTCATAAAACTGGCTCATGAAGCTCATTGTCGCACCAATGAGTCAGTAACTTTTTTATTTCCAAAGAAGAAGCATACAGGTTTCGTTGTAGGTGTTTTGCAATCAAGAAAATATAAAATAAAAAAAAAAACGCTGAAACTATCAGAGATTGGGAGCTTGATATATATATTGGACCAAAAAGATATTCATTTTAAGAACTTAAGCAAGCAACCAATAATTTCAGCGCCAAGAAGCTAATGCTGATGCTCCTCTTCCCAAACTACTGAAGGGTGAGCTTCGTCAATTAAACATAATATATTCCATGATTTTTACTGGATTAAACTGGTTTTTTTGCTTTTTTTTTCAACACACCTACCCTTTAAGGTAGCATTTCTCCTCATGGTGGTCCTAATACTCGTCCATGGGTAGCTTCACGCTTATCGGTTATAGGTGGTTTAATTTTCTTCTTTTTAGACTTTTCTTTTATTTTCAATCATACCACACATCATAACACAAGCAAATCAAGATAGACATCTAAGCAAACGGTCATTCACCGACCTACAATTTTTTCAACTAGTCATATTGTCAACTACTCAGGTTTTCACTGCTAAAAACCTATAATTAAGTGCTTACGAGTCTAACATAGATCAACTACTCAAAGCATCAGATAAAAGCACATCAAGAGTTTATCGTTTCTAAGATTTCACCCTAAAGCAAACCATTTGATCATCGGACTTATGTTTAACTATTAAGGACTAAAAACAAACAATTTTTTTTCTCTTTTCCTTTTTTTTTTTTGCTGAAGGCCTCCCAATGGTCTTTTTATTCTTGCCGTAAATTTTTCTATTTCTCGGCTTCCTTTTCCCTGATGCCCATGTTTGCTAAACTCTTCTTGACAAGTATTCTTTTTCTAACCCAACGGATATCTATGATGGCTTTTAAGACACATGGGTTAACATGATGCGTGTATGCATGAGATGCATGAGATGCAAGTGGTTATCAAAACAAAATATATCCTTCCGACCTTATATCTCCCACACTCGTGGTAAGCCCATTTCTGTCATAGGTATGGCTTATTTTATGCACCAATGTGGGGTACACAAAATCGTTCTCTCCTATGCTACAAAGGCGAACCTTGGCTACCTCAGTCCCTTTCCATCGGTAAAAGACAGAGACCGCCCATTTACAACATAGACTAAGCCTATTATGGGATCATATCATTGTCTAGAAATGAAGAATTGGGCTTTCGGCAACCGTGGTCATGGAGATGAACTTAGAAGCGTCCAAAAGTATACAAATATGTCGTTACAAGGCGTATCCTTTCTAGATGAAAGCCAGTGCGGATATCGAACTCATGCTTCTAGCATATTTGGATCATGTTTGGACTTTCTAAACCCATCAAGGTTTTCATACAAGTCGGCCCATTATCATTTCAAAGCATTCAATCATATTATTGCAAGGTGTAAACTTGTCATAGTTGAAAAAGGCCCAACAGGTTTACACTTTTGCAATAACGTGGCTAAACAACTTCAAATGATAGGGGGCCCAAACACAAAGTGGCCTATCGGTATTTTAGAAGCTTTTGGCCCAATCGTCATAAGACACAAACTCGTCCCAGTTTAAATGGCCCAACAAGTTCACATCTCATGATAAGAAGTCAAAATGAATCCAAATGATGATGGTCCCAAACACAAGCATAAACGGTGGCTTCTATAGGTCATATAACTATGGTTCTCATGCAGTTTTACGGGAGTATTGATAAAGGCTCCCGCCGGTGAAGGTTGCCCACAACTAGGTATCCCCACGCAAGTGTTCGAGCGACCAAGTGAGCACACCTTTTTATACCCTAAGGTACGTGCCAACGAGTGATGATACCATATAATGATCCGCCGCTTCGAGCGAAAACGACTTCACGATACATGATGCCATCACGTAAGAAATGGTATGCAAAATATATGAGACAATGTGTTAAAGCAAAAATCACAAACATTACAAGACATTATTTCGAGGCCGATTCTCTATCCCCAGTGGAGTCGCCAGATTGTAGACATAGCCACAGAGGTGTGCGACGCTGCCCGGGCTCGTGGCCCGGTCGGGAGTTCGGAGTTGCCCGTATGGGACTAAACCGGAGAATAAATAGAGTCGCCACCCAGTGTGAACTGGGAAATGATTTAAGGCCACACTCACCCCTCGCAATGGAAGACCTCAAACCGTTGGGTTCGGAATGGTCCCTTACTTATGCCGATTGTAATGAACGGATTTATGCAATAATATAACCAAGTCTTATGCAGCAGATGCAAAACAATTCAAATGACATACAAGTTTGCACACTCATAAACATAAATGTAAGTGAAAACAAATGCATAATTCTAAAAACATGTTAATCAGAGAAGTGCGGCAATGACAAATAGAAACGTTAACAATAATGACAGATAATTAAGCACGTGATGCAGAAAGGAATAACTAAAGAGAAAAGCATGCATAAAACATGATAAATGAATCTGTCCAGTGTGTGCGCGTTCGTGTAGCGTTCAAAAACGAATTCGAAGGGAGTGAGGCAGAATGCACGCGTTCGTGTAGTGTTCAGCAACGCGTTCGAACGGGATGAGATGTGATGCATGACAAGACAGAATGCATGCGTTCGAGTAGCGTCTGTAAACGCGTTCGAACGGGATGGGATGTGATGCATGACAAGACAGAATTCATGCGTTCGAGTAGCGTTCGGAAACGTGTTCGAACGGGATAAAGCCGAATGCATGTGTTCGAGTAGCATTTGTAAATGCATTCGAACAGAGTGAGGCAAAATGCATACGTTCGTGTGGCATTCGGGAACACGTTCAAATAGGATGGGGTATGGTGCATGACAAGACAGAATGTATGCACGTTCGAGTAGCGTTCGGAAACGCGTTCGAACGGGGTGAGGCAGAACACATGCGTTCGAGTAGCGTTCGGAAATGCGTTCGAACGAGATCATAAAAATGGCATCCATAATGCATAAACACATGCGTGAATGTTTCCCCAAGCGGTACGTGGAGTTGTATCCCAAGTACAGACCGCACTACCGTCCATTCGGATTTGGCTACAGAATTTATGTCTGGGTTTCCATCTGATATATCACGAGAGACAACACTCAAGCATTAACACAACGCAATCATTAACCCAATGTTGACATACATGAAATATGATAATGCATATAACAATAAATAACCGAAGAGATAAATATGCGAAATAACAAGGAAGATAAACAACAAAAAGAATGCGGAATAATAAAACAACCATAAATGTAAATTAAATGTGAATAATAAAAAGACAAATAACACGAAATAAATGCTGAATAATAAAAATATGTGACCAAAGAATTTGCCGTTTTCAATGTAAGATTTCGCATGCCCGGTTGGACGTATTTCACGTCCCCAAGCATGCCGTTCCAGGACGACAAAATAAAATATAACAAAGGGTGCCCTCAGGTATTACCTTTTAAGTCGCTTCTCGGGAGTGCGTTGGGATGTCACCGGAAGGGTTAACATTTTCACTATTTTTTCTGGTTCGCTGGTTCGTTGTTTCTGCTCGCTGTTTTCTCTATTTTCACCCGCTGTTTCCGCTCGCTGTTTTCTCTATTTTCTTTGCTATTTTTTTTTACGGTTTTGGCTTACTGTTTTGGGATGATTTTTGGACTGCTTTTGGACTGGTTTACTCTCGTTTTAGGGGGCTCTTTTACTCACTGTTTTGGGGTGATTTGTTCACTGTTTTAAGACTCGGTTTAGGGTTTTTGGGGACTGATTTTGTCGAAGTTAAGGCTGCGTTTATTGGTGTTTTTTGTGTCGGTCAAGGGCTGCTTTGTTGCTGGTTCACTTTGACATTGGGTCTGGTTGTTTGGCCACGTTGATTGAAGGGTTTTTAGCTTGTGTTATTTGTCCACGTTTATTGGTGATTTTTGGTTCAGTGTTTGTTGGCCGTGTGTGTCCTTGTTTTTTGTTTGTGTTGTTTACGTGTCCAAGTCTCTCTTGTGTTTTTGTATTATTGTCTCTCATTTTGGGGGTTGTTTCGTTGTGTCGGTTGGCTGTGTGTGTGTGTTTCAAGGGTGATGTCGTGTGTTGTCTGAAGCCGAGAAGGGTGTGTGGCTTAAGGTTTACAGGGTTGTCAATGTGAGTTTTGTTTGTGTCGGTGAATGGGTTAATTTGTGGATGTTTTGGTTTTGGTTTGTTCACGTTGATGGCTTCATGTTGGTTGGTTTCACGTGATTTTGATTTAGGGTTATTATTTTGTTGATCTTTGCAGTCGGTTTGGTGGAGGGTTTAGCGTGAAGAGTGTGTGGTGTGAGAAGAGAGAATAAAGTGATTTACCTTAGATTTATTGTTTTGTTGAGAGGATGATTGGTCTGTGTGAGAGAATGTCGATTTGATTGGGTTGTCCTCAGGTGAAGGGGCTGCTGGTTGCTGCATGCGCTGATGGTGGCCTCCACGTTACTGCCTGCTTTGCGCCGCCTTTCTTCTTTCTTTTGTTGCTCACGTGTGGCTTAGAAGGAGGGTCACTGCCATGTGTCTCTAGGTTTTGCTTTATGTGGCTGCTTCATTCGGTTTGGAGGATTATTGGCTCGTGAGCTAGCAAGAGAGAGGGAGGACCGATGGCTGGCTTATGTGTTTCAAAGAGTGTCCATGTGTGTGTTTGTCCATGTGGTGTGCTCGGCCTGAAGAGTTGTCTTTCTGCTTGTGTTGTTCCGTATAGGGTTGCGGGCAGTGTGTGAGAGAGAGAGGTCAAAGTTGCTATTAGGGTTTATTTTTTTGTTTATTGTTTGTGCCGAGAGAGAGTGTGTTGAGAGGGAGGGCGTGAGTCTAGGGTTTATTTGTTTTGGTTCCAGCCGAGAGAGAGGCTGCCGAGAGGGAGATGACCGAAGCTATTTGGTTTTGTTTTTTGTCAATTCTCAACTGCCGTGTATGTGTGAATATGGTGTGTGAGTGAGAGAGTGGGAAGAGAGAGGGGCCGAGTATTGCATGTGTTCTAGGGTTTGTTGTTTACTTTGTGAGTGGCCGGTTGAGGGGAGTGTGCGTTAGGGTTTTTGTATTTTTGTTTGTTTCTTCTAGGGTATTTAATTAAGGAAATAAATCATGTAAATGGGATGTGTTTAATTAAGTTATTTAGGGAAAACAATTTGTGTAATTTTGGTGGGGGAATATTTTAATTTGGAAGGTGATTTAATTGGATTTTAACATGCGTTAAATGTGATTTGAATACTTGGATTGGGCTTGGGCGGAATGGGCTTAGAAGGGTTGGATGGGTGTGTGAGGCATGTGGGCTTTTACGGGTTGCGGGGGTTTTGGGCCGAGGCTAAGAATTAAAACAGAGATTAATCGAGAGAACCCGATGCTAAACAAATGAATTAACTTTTTGGCAGGTATTTATTTTTTTTGAATTTTCCTTTCCGACGTCTGTTTCCCGCGACTTCCCCAACTTATCGGGTAGTGCCTCCATACGAGACTCATCATTGGGCTTTATGCAAAAATGCAGTGTCTCCACTAATGAGTCAATTAATTTTGAAAAGTTTCAACCCGTTATTGGTATAAAAATTTAATTATTTAAAATTTGTTTAGTTATCACATTGAATAAGTAGCAACTCGCGAAAAAATTAATTGTAATACAAGAGAATGAGATTTTTTTTTTCCATAATGCTTATTCTTTTTATAAAACAACTCATATAAGTATATTTTATACTTAAATCTTCTAAGTTTTTCATCTTAAAAAATCTAAGAGTAACAAAAGAGAATACTAAATATGTCCCATAATTTTACTAGACATCAATTTGTAACCGTTGTCGTTGCTTCACCACCACGTAACATCTACTATCCAAAGAATTAATTACGAATGAAATTATTATTTATCATTTTCATAAAATGAATTTTCATCGAGTAGTTAAATCATTATATAATAAATATTATAATTGTTGTGTTACATATTATTTTCTGAATTTTCCATGAGCAAATTTGGGATTCTAAATAAACTTGTATCTTTTTAGACTTCAATAAAAAAAAAAAAAAATATATATATATATATATATATATATCATGTGACATAGAAATGATCAGGTCTCAACTGGTTAGAAAGAAAAAAGCAAAAGAAACACTTGAATCTCAGTAGTGTTATTGTCCAAAACCATAGTTAGAAAGTAAAAAAAAAAGAAAAAAAAAGGTTGAATTAGTTAAAAATGAAGATATTGTCCATGTAGAGCATGTACCTCTTCTTTTGCTACTTCCAACAGTTGACTGTTTGAATTTGAAACCGATGCTTACATAACAACATACAATACAGTAAGACATATTCACTCTGTCTGTCTACGTACGTACGTTCATGTTTTCTTATTGTATTGTCTTAATATAAACCCACTATTAATTATCATTTAACCTTGTGGGTACGTAAACAAACTTATAAGGACAATTTGACTCCTTTACTAGTAGCCTTAAACCTCATAAGCTCACTATATATACACACTTTTAATTTCAAATCCATTCTTTACCATCACCTCATTCAAAACACATCACCAACCTTTAATCTATATTTTGCATCATCACCCACCTTATATTCATGTTTATCTAAATAATTCTGTAACTGTATAGTGCCATAATTTTCATCATCCTCAGAATAATTGAACCAATACCAAAGATCTCCGCCCTTCCATCCCTTGGATAGATAGAGAGGGAGGCAGAGCTTTTGATTTTTTTATGTTGTCAAAGAGTTGAACAATGGATTTTTCGTGTTGTCAAAGAGTTGAATAATGAAAATAAATGACGAGTGCCTGATCGAATTGATCGGGTTAATGTTTTTCTCCTGGTTCATTACTTTGAGAATAATCATACTCCATTGTAATTTTCAATGACACAGCCTTTAATTTTCCTATGCCATAATCATCTAGGTCAATCAAGCCTCTAGGGTGTCTTTTATCTTTGTAAGAGATAACCAGCTCCAATGACAACATTCTTTTGCTAAATTTCAACACCAAAGTCAAAGTAAATAATTCCCCCAATTAATAAATCTAGAGTTTCAGTAAATAACAAGTAAAATAAAATCAACCAAACTAAATAACCCACTGCAAATATACACCTCCTGTCAATTTCACATTGTCTTCAATTTTTTTTGAAAATTTCAGAATCCTAAGGTTGCGAAAAATACAAAATTTACAACATGCCCAATAATGAACCTATCAATTAATTAACAAAAACATAAAAAATAAATGACTGATTTTGATTTTGATTTTTTTTTTTTTTTTTTTTTTTGTGAAAATTAGTTTGGTATTAGTGCAATATATTGCGGGACTCTGTGAAACCGAGAAGCATGCAAAAGGCAAAGTGAATAATAAAGAAATCGTCCGGACCACTTTGCTTATATGTTTGTCTCCCTCTAAACGATGTCGTTTGTTTTAGTTTTTTACTTTTTAAAAAAAAAAAAAAATTTATGATCCAAAATGATGTGTTTTTTTTTTAGTTGTAAATTTATCAAATTCGCCCCATGACATTAGAAAAATTAATTTTGTAAACGTTCGAATTCGATACACTTTAAAAAGTTGGGGTGTAAAAGTAAATAATTTAAAAATCAAAGGGTTTGACTGAACTTAAACCTATTTTGAAATTGATAATTACCCTTTTTATAAAGACAAACTTTCAAAGTTTCAATTACCCGAAGAATAAACACGCAACGACAACCATCACAGACATCGAAAAAACAATAATCAGCGCAACCTAGGGTTCGTTCCTGTGAAAAAAATTTCTCCAGATCAAAAATCATGGGAGGCCACGAGGCGATGGAGGTCGCGAAGACTGTTCTGGAGGTGGCCGACGTGGCTTTCGCAGCTGTCGAAGTCTCCCACCACCTCCACGGCCATCAACACCACCCCGATGCCGACGACAAGTCGGTTGATGATCTGGCCAAATCAAAGCCTGTATCTGGAGAAGAATTGGAATCTCTGAAATCGGAGAATCGTCGTTTAAGGAAATTGCTCGAGCAGAACCTCAAATTGCTTGAGAATTTGTCTGAATCGCCTTGTTTGTTAAACGACTGCCCTCCCGATGTGTGTAATTGTCGTTTCATAGATTCTTAGTGTGCCTAATTTTTTTTGGTTAATTTTGAATCATTAAAAAACGAATTTTTTTTTCCTCATTATCTTGATACAATTAGATAAATATTTGATTTTTATTGTTAATTATATGTTGAAACTTTAATTTTCTTCCAATATAAAATGTGGTCAAGTTAGCTGGGAATGTATTTTGTAACTGTAGCTGTACGCTCGCCTGGTGGCTACTGTTGATTCTGAGGAATTCTTGACTCGATTAAAATCTCTTCGTAGTACTTCTGATGGGAATGGGATTATGTTTCCGTTCAAGGAAGCTACAGGTGTCTGCATTCATTACTCTTTATTGTGTATGAAGTTCTTTCGGTATGCTACTTGATAGTGACATGGGTTTTGATATCTTGTTTAGGAGATGATGTGCGTTCTGCTGGAATTTTAGTTAACATTGACCAAGAAGATCCAAGTTGGTGGGTGTGGGTGACAGATGAAATGGTTCCTAGCAATGTTGAGGAATGGAGTGGGATTGACGATGAGAACTATGTTGTTGTTAGTGAGGAACATGTCGTTGATGGGGTCGCCAACTTTATGGCTAAATGTGTTTTGTCAAACCCAAAAGCTCAGGTGAGGTGCTACTGAGATGTAAATCACTAAATTGTGTTGATTTGCTTTGTATGATGTTTCTCATGCCATTTACTTTCTTGGAATTGCAGAATATGGCTCCAGAGGAGCTTCAGAAAAGTAAGTTTGCAGTTTTAATGTTTTATCTTGGATGCTTTTCTTGCTGTGATTTTCATATGCAAAATTTATCAAAGGTCGTATGGCTCTTTTTTCTGTTGACTTTATCATAGTTGCTCCCCTGTAGTTTGCAATGACTTAATTGATTTACTTATGCTGTAATTTGTGCTAGAATGTTACTTGAACTTAAGTTAATCACAAAGCTATTCTTATTTCCTCCGCTTTTGGATAGGAAATGTATCTTATGCTGTTTAATTTGAGACGGTGCCTCTACTTTTTGGGTACCTTTGGTACTATATATCTTTTAGAAGTTTCCTGGGTTTTACTTCAACAAACATTAACTCCTTCCACGGTGACATGGTAGTGAAAGATATTAATACTCATTGTAGTAAATATTACTTATTTGCAGCTCTGACAAAAGCATTGGGAGGCATGAGCAAATTGGAGAAAGTATTTAATATCTGGCACGCTGGGAAAATGTTTTATTGTTTCTCAACCTGGGGACTTGCACTGGCAGGGTGAGTTTGTCTTGGCTTTCTTTATGAATGTATAATTGCTTTCTAAATTTAGTCTATTTTACTTGTTCTAATAGTTTATGAACTTAATTGTTAGATAATCTTTGAAAATGGATTGTAAAATAGATAAACTAACAAGCAAGTATATAAGTAATGATTTTGTCTCCTCAATATTTGATATCTATATGCTTCATGAGGTGACATATGAAATATTAGATGTAGGTCATTTCTACAAGCTTAAGCTGAAATTAATTCTATGAATTATGAGATATGACAACTTGCTCATATTAATCCATGCCGAAACTGATTAAATAATATATAGGATCTAAACCACCATTGCCGAAATTTATCGTGTCTTTGTGAAAGCAGAAAGGAAAGAATGAAATACATTCT
>SKCR01042425.1:0-74211 GCA_019454045.1 Zanthoxylum bungeanum
CTTTTCATCTTCAATTATCACTGATTTTTTTTTTTTTTATGCCATAAAAGTATTTTTTAAGGGTGAAAAGTATTTTATGTTAGTGTGTACAGTGTTTATGAAAAATAATTGTAATATTTTAAAAGTACTACAAGTGCTTTTTGAAATAACACCTAATTATGTCCCTTTTCATTATTAAGAAACTATATAGACTCTGATGATAATGTAATGAAAAATTGTGTGAATAAATATGTAGTAAATTAATAATAATATAAAATAATTATGGTGGGTATAAACTAAAAATCTTAACTTTTATTAAACTCGTTTTTTGTTTTTTAAATAAAATTCACGATAACTTATCGTAGTATTTTATTTTTAATCAGACACTTAAAAATTACGTTTCGATCAAGACATAATTTTATCATCTGAGTTAGTTATTCATAATATGGTGTCACTGTTGTTACATCAGTTTAATTTACTGTTGTCTTGTTCAGTTATGTGGCACAAAAAGAGTCAAGAATTTAAAATAGGGACACTTAACAAATGTTTAATCAGGAAAGGTGAATAATCTTTGTGGGATGACCTAACTTTTATTATTTCAATCGAAAGTCCCTATGATATTTATTGAGACCAATTTTTACTTAATAAATTCACGATAAGCTTGCTAGGTCTTTATCTACCATTAAGAGCTAAATTATTTTATTAATCAAACATATAATAATAACAGTAATAATATAATATTGTTGATAGTACATCTCGTGTCTTTTCCTTTTATTGTTCAAGCTGCATCGAAAATTAGGTCTGCTGATCCAATATAAGCATCCGTAAGTTTTAGTGCACAATTACTAATTATCACATATATATATATATATATATATAATTATCATCTGATCATCCAAGCACAAGCTCTAAAAGCACACATGGGAGAATTTGGCCTGATAGCTTCTCTTTTAGTTGACCCACCAAATAAATTGTATTAATTAAAAGCGCTTGTAAATTAAGCACTTGAGGTGCCAAATTAATGAAAACACAATCTGATTGATCGATTTGGTTAAGGCTCTTGATTTTAGTGGCTAATGATGCCATGCTGGACATTTTTATTTTTTTTTGAAATCGTTAGAAATCATACCGCCAAACCACCAATTCCAGGCTTAAACGGAGCAGGTAAAACCCCCGGCTGTCATAGGCTCTTACAATAAACATATTTCCTGGATTCGAACCAATGACCTCAAGGTGAGATCTTGAACCCTACACCACCAAGCCACGCCCCTTGGAGACCCATGCTGGACACACCAAGGTCGTAATAACTTAATTTACAATATCTTCTATAAATAGAAAGTCTTGGGTTGTGTTGACCCACCACAGTTTTATCACTCCCACTAGTGTTCTAAAACACATTATGTGCTAGTCGGGTGGCTACCTGTAGCCGCCAAGAAAATTCTTCGAAAATTAGGAATTTCTGAAATTATGATTAAGTTTTGGTGGATGAAAAATAAAAACAATTGAAGAAATTAAGATTTTTGAAAACTTATGAAATTAAGAAGAAATTAAACTTTGAAATGATAAGAGATGTGAAAACCCACTCCGTTTTGATTTTCATTTTGAAAAATCCCAAAAATAGCGACTCCGATGGTGGCAAGGGTTGTCGGAAAGGGTAGAAAATGAACAAAGGCCGGCCAAGAAAATGAACACTTAACCCGCACCGTTTAGCACGGTGGCCTAACAACGCTTATAACATACTACCACATATTTTTTTTTATCCCAGACAATGTCCAGGACATAAATCTTACTCCTAGAGAAAGTATAAATTTAAAACCCAAGAGAAAATTCTCAAGAAGAGAAAATTCTTGAGGAAAAATCGGTAAAATCTCTCTTAAAAAACGACATAACTAACCTACAAAGTTTTTTTTTTAAATATATATATATATATATATATATAATATATATATATATATATATATATATATATATATATATATATATTATATATATATATATATTACATTCAACAGATCGATGAAGTGAATGTGAACAATCATTCACTGCGTTCTCTTAAATGTGAGACATAATCAAACATCAAATAAAATAAAATATAGAAAGTGGATTCTTAATGTATTTGCTAACTTATGAACACTAAAAAATACACATTTATTAAAAGAAAAATCAATTAGTTTACACTTATAATTTCATTAATCCCCTTAATTTAATATATTAATTAAATTTATGTTTTATATATTTTTACTGTGATTTTTATCTTTTATGTAGGTGAAATAATACTTTGGATGCATATATAGAAAAATGGACTTGACATTTGGATTTTGGATGCCATAAATTTAATAGGGTGTTCTAACAGTGTACAAATTCGGAAATTCCAACCTTGCGCAATATTCGTATTTTGGCCATTACTTTTTACTCCGATATCAGATTGAAGTGATTTCAGTTCCAGATGAAAGAAGACTCAAAGATCTACAACTTTGAAGTTCACAAGATATTCTAATTCTCAGATTTCAAGACCGAAATTGATGAAGAAGTCAAAATATGTTATATGTAAAAGTCATTGTCAAATAAAAAAAAATATTTTAAATAAGTTTGATGGCAATCCACCGAAACGGATTGCCACCAAACATGACATCAAACATAGAGCATGTTTGGTGGAGAATGCAATTGCAAATGCAATTTCATTCGTAAGAGGTGTTGGGCACCTCTATAAATAAAGGTGCTATGCACCTCATTTTCTTCAGTCATATTTCCATAGTTTTCTCTGAAAATTTGTGGATTTCTAGCTCTTATGTGTTTTATTTTTTTAAAGCTTTCTTGTAATTTCTTTTCTTTTAATAATAAATTATGTGTATTTTTATTTAAAATTATGAGTAGCTAATTTCTTTTTACTGGGGTAAAGGGTGAAGCTTTTAATATGAAAATTTAGATTAATCTCACTTATATAAATTGTAATCTAATGATTAATATTTAATTTAAATCTGGATTAATTATTGACAAACTTTGTTATCGCCTATATGACTGATTTTATTTATTTGACATAATTGAGTACCTAACCGGACTTGTTATAGACAAAGTTATCATCGTCTTTATGATTGATTTTATTTATTTTGATATAATTAATTCCTGAAATAAAATAATTGGGTAATAATGATAATATACATATTATAAAAAGTGAGATTCCTAAATTTGAAATATTAAAAGTGGATCTCCTAATCCCAGCATTTTATTTTATTATTACAGTTTAAATTAAAATTTCCAATCACTTCAAACAATCCAGCCTTTTTATTTTTCACTCAAATTATTAATTTATTTTACTAAATCTATTCCATGTGGATCGATCTCGGTCTTACCGGGTTATTTTATTACTTTGACACTCTTATACTTGGGAGTAAAGAACCACTTTTGAGCATGTCAAGTTTTTGGCGTCGTTGCCGGGGAATATAATTTAGTAGCTAAAATAATAATTTAACATCCTTATATATTTTTCTTTTTTTTTTTAATTTTTTTTTATTTTGTATTCTCTGTATCTCATTAGATCTAATCATTACATTTGTATTTATTTCCTTATTTTTCTTTTCTTTTGTCATTTTAGTTTTATTTTTTGTCCCACTTGTTATTTTTATTATTATTATTATTAATTTTTTTTTTGTGAGTATTGCATTTTTAAATTTTAGTATATAGTTTGTATTTAAGTTGCATGAAACACTAGTATAGATCATCTAGCTGTATATTAAATAGAGAGTCTCCATCACCTTCATCGTCTGTCAAAATGGCCAAGAACCAAAATGAAAATTCATCTGCCCGAGTTGAAAACCCATTTGATCAGGAAGAAAATGAGTCTCAGCATGACGATCTTAATCATCCTAGGACACTCAGACAATTCATGAATCTCACTAGGACATGATCACCATCTTGCATTGTTTTCCCCTCAGATGCAACACGTTTCAATTTTAAGTCAGGTGTCATCTAACTTTTACTCACATTCCACGGTCTAGAATTAGAAAATCCTTATCAGCACTTAAGGAAATTTGAAGAGGTATGTAACACTTGCACAGACCAAAATTACATCATGAATATAATTCGATTAAAGTTTTTTTTCCCTTTTCTTTAAAGGATAAAGCTAAAATTTGGCTGCAGAACCTTAGGTCAGGATCTATCAGAATATGGGATGATTTACAATAATAGTTCCTAAAAAAATTCTTTCCCCCTCACAGGACAAACTCCTTTAAGAGGAGAATCACGACTTTCACACAAGAGTCGGAGGAAACACTTTACCAATGTTGGGAGAAATTTAAAGAGATGTTGAATGTTTGCCCATATCACGGGCTTTAAACATGGAGGCTGATTTCCTACTTCTACGAGGGTTTAACACCCAAAGGTAGACAAGTAGTAGAAATGATGTGTAATGGTGAGTTTAGGGACAAGAATCCCAAAAATACACTAGATTACCTAGAACACATAGCAGAGAATGCATAACAATAGGATACAGTTGGCACTTATGAGTCGTCTATAAAACCACAACCATCTTGTAGAGGTATGTTTAACCTTAGGGAAGACCATGTCCTTTCTTCTAAGTATGCATCTCTAGCTAAAAAAGTTAAGGCATTAGAATTGAGGAAGAGTGATCATATCAAGTCTGTTCAAGAAGTCACCTATCAAATTTGTAATTCAAGTGAACATGTCACACAAGTTTTCCTAACCTTAACAGCCTTGCAAGAATGTCTTCATGACGAAGTCAATTCCATAAACACTTTCAAGAGATCAAATCCAAACCCATACTCCCAAACCTATAATTCTGGTTGGAGAAACCATCCAAACTTCAATTGGATGAATGATAATCAAGCACAACCATCGCAACAACCTCCCCAGGTATACCAAAATTTCCAAAATTCCCAGAGTTACGCACTCACCACCTAGGAAAACCCTTGAGGATATCTTGCATGTATTCATTGAGAAATAAAAAGCCATCAATAACCAAAATGTGCAAACATTGATTGATCTGAATACTTTCTCCAAAATCACATCTGCTTTGACCATTAATGAGAAATTAAAGTTTCATGTACAACCACAGTCAAACCCCAAGAGTCATCAAAACCCTCACGAGGGTAGTTCTGGTAGTCAACATATAGACCATGTCAAATATGTTATTACACTTCGTAGTGGTAAGGTCATCCACAGACCTATTCTTGAACCTCGTGAAACTGAAAATAAATCAGATTCAAAGGGTAAGGAAGAGGTTGATGAACCATTACCTATCGTTGATGATAACGATTTTTATGAATTTTATATCGCCGGAAAGTTGAGATCGAGACCTACAACTTCTGAGTTGAACATTTTTCCAAATTCAAACCAGAAATGGGTTAAAAAATACAGATAAAAAATTTAGATGAATAGTACCTCAGGGTCATTCTAGTAAAATCTCAAAGTTTCTATAAATTTCTACATTCTTCTCTAATTTTACCAATTTCAAATAACCTCTAGTATATAAGGGGAGTATTATTCAACATTTCACAAAATTATAAAAGAGAAAGTTTGATGGAAAACGTGAAGGAGAAGGGAAGAAGAAGAAGAAGAATGAGAAAAAGAAAAGAAGAATAAGAATAAAAGAAAAAGAAGAAAGAGGGAGGAGGGAAGAAGAAGCAAAGAAGAGGCTTGACATCCATGAGAAATCCAACAAGAATAAGGTAATGGAACTTTGACCCAAATTTGAAATTATGAAATCTTGATGATATGAAGATATATTGGTGTTAGGGGCATGTTATGGATTGCAAATTGGTGATTGATGAGTAAAGAAATTGGTTGTAAAGTTAAGTATCCAAATTTTGAAAATCTTAAAGGTTTAGTGAAAAACAAGGATAATGAGATTAAATGAGTATTTGAGGATGATAAAATGGTAGTTTAGAGTGAAGTTGATGTAATGAGATGTTGGGATGTATGCCATAGAGCTACATGTAATGTAAACGGTTTTATGTGTTTTTGAAATAAAATGATGCATTATTCATTTATCAAAATATTTGTTTAATATTCGCATATTATAAATTATCTTGAATACCCTAGATTACTTATGTCCCTTCAGACTTAGTGTATGAGTGTCATACACAAGAGGATTTAAGTCTGAAGTTAGTAATCTTAAATAGTCCATAGAGAGCAAACAAAACATGTACTTTGTTTGTGGTTCATCTATAGCTGCGGTCCATTCTATATTTGTATGGCGACCTTGATCCGGGATCGTCCATGTAGAGACATGAGAATGGAGGCACCTTGTATGATGTGATCATATAGGAATGGACCTAGATGGAAATGACATTCTTATAATATATGTTAAACAAAGAAAGTCATTTCGATCTACTAGATGGTCATATATGGATTGATCTTAATCCTGAGTGTACTACGAACTCTTGCATGGCAGGCTATGTCCTTTGATTTACAAAGGTGAGGTTGGTGTAGCAGTCCCGACCAATAGCTACGTACTTTGGGGGCATGGTCTGTTGTGTAGCTGGGAACGTTTTACATAAATATGGAGTTCACTCATTCTTGCGAGAAGTAGATGAGTATCTTTCTTAAGGGTTGATTTGGTATTTGAACGATTAGAGCGCTCAAGTATTTCTATTACGAATAGAAAGATTAAAATTCAAAATGGTTATGAATAAATCGTTCATTAGAGAATCAATGGTACTTAAGGTAAAAATAATTAGAGGGGTATAACGGATATTATGACCCGGCTCTAATTACGAGATACTTGTGAAGGGTCAATTCGTATGTAGTGACTATTTCGATGGACACCGACTTGGTTCGACCTAATATATATCTGCAGTGACGAGAGTGCATCTTTAGGTTTTTAGTGAAATAACCTAAAGTTAATCATTCGGAATATTTAATTAAAGAGTTTTAATTAATATTTCGAGATTATTGGAGCTCAGAACTGTAGGTCCATTTGGTCCCTGTGTTAACTCGTTACACTATAGGAATCCATGGAATAATTGGATGGTCCATGTATGAACTCACTTGAAAAATAATAAATAATTGAGAATTATTTATTGATATAATTATTAATTTGATTAATAATTATATAATGTCACACCTTGAAATTATATATTAAAGTGTTTAATATATAGTTTTTATTTTAGTGATTATTAGATAATCATTTAATATAAGATTTGATTTTAAATTAAATTTGATTTAATTAAAAAAAAAATTAAATATGTAATTTATATCATGATATAAGTTACATGTTAAATTTTAATTTCAAAATTAAATGATATTTGATATTGTATTTAATTTTTTGAAATTAATAATTTTGTTGTGACAAAAATATCATTGACCAATATTTATATGTGTGATTAGAGTTAAGGTTAGTTTGGTAAATGTATATTAAATTAACCTAAACCATATATATAAATTGAAGGCTTCTTTCTACACAAACAAACCCTAGCCACTCTCATCTTTTCAATGAGATTGAAATTGAGAGAAAAGAGAGAAAGCACAAAAGAGAAAATTTTCCAAGAAATTTTTTTACATCAAGCAAGTTGATCCGAGCCCACCCTCACGGATTTTTGGTGATGAGTCATAACATGAAAGACCGAGTGGTGGATCCGAACACACACATGTGGCTTACGGTAAAGTAATATTCAATGTTCATAACATGAAAGACCGAGTGGTAGATCATCATCAAACATTAACGATATTATCAATGTTCATTTACTGTTTTTGGAGATTAGTTAGTGGTATGTGAATTTGTTTAATCATTATGATTAAAGTATAAATCACGTGAGTTTTATTCATCAAATTTTGTCAAAGTGGACCAACGTTTAACATAGCAAGATGCGCATGTGTTATTATATGATGACGCATGGGAGATGAATGGTCACTGTGTATTATGCTGTGTGCATGACTGGTTCTGTTTATGTCGTGTGCTTGAATGGTTCAAGTTCTGGGCAATGAACATCAATGGGACATGCGAATCAACATGGCAGTGTGTGCGTGGCAGTGTTTTGTGTTCAAAATCTAGTCCATGGCTGGTGCGTGCGTGGCTATGGCTTGTGGTTCATGACTGGCTTATGGGCCGTATGTGACTAGATTCGGCAGTGAATAAAATACGGGGCTGTTACAGATCTGGATTTTTGGCAGAAAAATTCTGGATAAAGATGAGGAGAAAGTAGAAAAATTTTCAAGGTCGATCCCGGGTGCCTAAGACGCTTCCGCTGCGCGAGGAAAGCGTTTCCTACATGAGATGGATTGTGTATTGGATTTAGTATCAAAGCATTGGTGATGCATTTGGGTAAGATAGATTTGAGGAAGCAAGTTAGAAACCTGGAAATCAGGTGCGCGTCGCGACGCCCAAGGGGTATGCGTGGCGACGCGTACTGGAAATGTTAGACAGATTCATTTTTGGATTATACGCGTCGCAGGGAGCAAGGACTTGCGTCGCGGCAAGCAAGGACTTGCGTCGCGACGTGCACTGGAAAGTTTAATGCAATCGTTTCAAGATTTGAGCCCGTCGCGAAGTGCAAGGCCCTGCGTCGCGACGCGAAGACCAGAATTTCCCCAAATATTTTTAAATTCATTTCAGCTTCACCCTAGCGTGTTAGAGGCCACCCCAAAGGTCTCGTATCAGTCCGTATATATACATTATGTCATGATATATGCATGATACGTAGTGAAGTGTTAACGATTACTTGAATATATAAATTAGCCTAATCCCGTAACTTTTCTCAGTCCATCTTCTAATCAAGATTATCAATTATAGATCGTCGCAGGAACCCCAAATTTCTTCAGCGAAGTGGAGTAAGGCTAGCGGGACTTCAAATCAGTGAGTGGATACTCTTTCCTTAAGTTGATTTTTTTTACATGATGTTGTTTTAAGTATCAGACTTTTTTTTTACGTATCTAGGGCATTAGTTGATTTCTATTACAGTTATTTCATGAAAGATCATGTTTTAAGAGACGTTTCAGAAAGAGATATTTTCAAAACATGGTTTTATGTTTTCGAGGCATGGGGGAAAAACCCACCTCAATATGTAACTTGATGCATACATGGAATTGACGGATGACATGTGCATATGTAGGGGACTGAGGGGACGGCAATACATAACGCCCCCAGATCCTAGTTCGGGACTAGGGATGACAGATGCCCCTAGATCCTAATTTCAGGGTCAATTAGTAACATGGATTCGCACTATTTACTCTAGTTCAGGGACATGTAGTGGCATGCTTTGGGGGACGGCGATACGTAACGCCTCAATGTCATGGATTTACACTCCTGGCTCTAGTTAGGCGTATGAGGGGATGGCGATACACAATGCCCCCATGTGTCAGGTTTTTCAGAGATAGTTTTCAGAAATAGTTTTCAGAACAGACCTTTCAGATACAGATTTCTAGAACCAGATTTTCAAAAGCGGATTTCAGAAAAGTTTTTCCAAGAAGAAAATTATTTTCAAGTAATAAAAGAGATTTTCAGGAAAAATGATTTGAGATGAAATTGGTTTTAGAACCATGAATTTTAAAAAGCACTTTTAGTACTACTTTTAAACTGTCCACTCACGTAGATCGTTTAAACGATCTAACCCCCATACTCTCAGTTTCTCTGTTTTGCAGGTATTCTCGGAGGGCGAGCGCCGGAGGATGGATACTGATGGCAGTCACTAGGGAGTTAATCCACCAGGCCAAGTCAGGAACAAAGTCCAGTCCGGTTAGAGTCAGGAAATGACATGTAACATATATGTTGTATAATAAAGATTTCTTATATATTTCATTTTAGTGATCATTGTCAGAGTTTCAATGTGTATTAAAATAAAGTACTTAGTATTAAAAGTGTTATGCATTCATGGTTGATGAGTTGGGTAACGGTCCCATACATGAGTATATATACGAGATAAGAATAGCATATGTCAAAAGTCAGAGGCTCAAGGGGATAGTACGGTCTATTCCCTACCGGTAGCATCTTCCGGATTGAGGATGTTATAAATATGGTATCAGAATATGGTCTAGGGAGTCAGTGACTGCAGTGGACAGAGTGTTGGGGTCTTGTATACGTAGTATGCCCGGGATACTAGTATATATGGAACTACCTCTCCAGTATCTGATCCTTGAGTACGTCCTCAAGCTCTATAGGCAGGTTAGTAAGCATTCCCAGGCTACTTAAATTTCTTCCCAATAAGTAACTCTAATTCTTGCTCTAGTCACGAATCATTCCATGATTATTCGGAATTATTAGTAAAGGATTAAGTTACGCTATGAAACTAGAAAATGCAAGTATTTAAGGGAGTATGAAAAGAAAGTCATAAGAAAGCAATAAAAGATGCATAGATGTTTATGCAGCCAGAGACAGAAAAGTAAAGAGACAGAAAGAAATAGTAAAGTTCTAAAGATACCCACCCAGGAAAGTAGGAAGAGAAAGAGAAAGCTAGAAAGAAAATTAAGGAAAGATACATAGATGTTCAAGTAACCAAAGACAGTAAGTGGGAAAGATACATAAGTAGATGATAAAGAGAATACTAGAACTTATAGCAATAAAAATGAATATAGTAGGTCTGAGTAAGAATAAGAATACCAAATAAATCTATGCAAGCTTCCTCCTGTTCTCAAGATTCTTCCATTCCTAAAAGGCATTTTCAAACTAAATCAATAGTCGTGAATACCCTACGTAAAGGACATGCCCTTCAAATAACAAAGGATGTACATAAGCATATGAGAGGTGAGAAGTCAGAGTTAGACATGAAATTCCGAAGAATTAAAGATGTTAAAAAGAGAGTATAGATCCTCAAACCCAAGCATACAAGTAAGTAAAAGAAATACGTAAGAAAAAATGATTACATTACCCTACCCTAATAAACCCGATATAGATACAACACTAAACTACACATATTCTTATCCCTCGGTAATATCGGTTACATAAGTTGTTCTGATAAAATCTATCTCATACATACCTTATATAAGTGATGGATTCTACCAGGACACAAAGTATTAGAATAAGGACGCCGACACCCATTGAGATATAGACTTCTGCCCCACCTTATACTAGCACTAGGTAAAGATAACAGTAAAGAAGTTTGATAAGGATTTATCCAAAGTAAGAAATAGAAAATACTGAATGATAGACCACCCAGATGAAAACTAATGAGGTTTTAAAGGATAGAAAAGAAAGAACCTAACCCAAGCCAAGAACAGAAAGATCATAGAACTAGTGAGAATCCATAGATCCGACATGGATCGGTAGAAATTTGTGAGGGAATAAAAGGACAGACCCATGGAATTTGAGATACTCAAGAGTTAATAAAAGTACCATTACGAACAGCAAGGCTAAATGATATACTTGTAACCTATAGTAAAAACGGAGAACATAAGTTTAGGAAGAAACCCAGAAAATGGACCAGTACTAGCCTCAGCACCTCAATCTAGAACCAAGAAAAAGGGTAAGAAGGTATATAGGAGGAGGTAGAAAATAACAAGAGTTCAATACATATAGTGACATAGATAATATAACTTGAAGGCATAAACGTAAAGCAGAGACCTCAGAATAGGTAATGAAAGTCTAGGAATCCTAAAACATCGTATAGTCGAAGAAGTTTCCAATAGAAAAGATAGTAAAAATTTCCCTTTCAGTAGGCCCAAACTTTAAGTAAGTTTATGGACACTGAACCAGACTGTCACCAAGCTTATGAAAATAATAGAAAAGCCGGTTCACAGATCCATATGGAATGTATGTACACACTCCTATACTTATAGCCCAGCAAGGAAAAGAACCAGTAAAGAAGCGTATTTGAGAGGGTAGACAGATAATGAGATAGCTGGATTGTCGAGCCAACGAGTGCAACGGGACATAGATAAGAATCATAAAACGAAAATGTTTTTATATAAGATAGAATAATTTAAAAACATAGAAAATAGAGCTAAATCTCAAAATTATCATGGAATTGAGAACCTTTAAGGAGGCAAAGACTCAGAAAAGTAAGAAACTAGAGAGAACAAATCTCATGAAGATAGCATATAAAGAATCTCATTGAATTATGATGAAAGAACTAGTAAGAGACTAGTACCTGAACCAAAGGATTTAATAAAGAAGTCCTAAACAATCGAAGTAGATGGAGTTTTCAAGGGAGTAGTGACGAAAGAAGTTCAAGGAATTTAAATGAGGAGAAAATCTAAGTAAGCGGAGTAAACTTCATAAGGAGCAATAATAGAGGAAACATAGTAGGACTCAGAGAGTAAACAATGATTATAGATGTTCAAGCAACAACAATTATTGAAAAGAAATACAGAGGCAACATAATGGAGTTTTTAGAGAGCATGACTCTAGAAGAGGCAGTATGATTGATAGTCGGAAAAAGAATTAAGAGTGAAATTAAAACAGGAAACTGAAGTAGTATCTACCAGAAGAATTTTAGTACGAGAGTCAAGCCATATGTGTAAACACGGAAAGTTATAGGCTTATATGTAAACAACGAGTACAACCATGGCATGAGAAGCTATTGAGATTACTACCATCGGTAAGACGTCAGGACTCAACCCCACCCTCCCAACCCTCGTTATACAATAGCAGAAAAGATGGACCCCGATTTTTTACTTTAAATATATTCCCAGGAGTAACTGAATACACAGTAAAGCAAGCCGAAATATAAAATTTTCAGATCTAGTACAAGAATTGGGTAAAAGGAGAAAAATGGTGTTAAGTAAAAAGGTTTTGAATAAAGACAGTCTATATGAAATGATTAAGAGAGAAAATAGTAGTTAAGTAATAACGGAATATAAGAGAACCAACGATAGACATAACCAGAGAATTGATAAGGTTTATGCCCCTCAAGATAAAAGATAGATACAGAGGAACTAGAAATTCCGTAAATAGTTAAGAACAAGAAGGACGTCAGGTGAAAAGTAGAGGTAAAACTGTTGAGATATGAAAATAATAAAATAGATACCAGACAAACAATGATAGAGGTGTATAATGATAAGATAAAATTTTAATGGTACTACGGAATAATATGCTTTTCAGAACTGAGATAAGATTGAAATTTTATCGTATAAAGAAAATGGAGAAAGATGGATGATAGTGATCCGTATGTTCCTTAAGGATAATATATATGATAACTCAAGAAGAGATTAAGTACAACTTAGAGACGGTCAAGGAAACTAAGAATACCAAAATTGTTGAGATCGGGACAACTCTTAATAGGATAGGATTCGAGAGATAATTGAAGGTGGAGCATTCTAGAGTATAAGTAAGCAAAGAAAGAATAGTCAACATAAAAGACAGTAACCGTACTAGTACCGACAAAAAAACTAAAGGTGTAGAAGAGTACATTAGATCATTTGGCCAAAGCCAATATTAATAGTAAATAATGCAGTTTTAGCATAAAGATATACGAGGTTAAGCTTAATATAAATACTTTGAACCAAACTCCTTAGCCAACCCAGATGATCACCAGAGAAAACTACCCTAAAGTAACATCTTAGTATGGGAACCATTGATTGACAGTGAGTGTACATGAAAAGGTTAGTTATGAGTTATGAAGTTCTAAACCCATAAATAGTTGTATATGTGAGAACTCAAAGGAAGAAGCTCATAAGTAACGAGGGTTTAGTGAAGAGAAAAGAGAAAAGATCGAATAGTTAGCTAAGACTGGATCCAAGAAGATATCTACTAAGATATATCTTATAAAGTCATTTAAGTTGTTACATTATGAAGAATAACTGGAAAACCTGAAGTACACACTGGTAAAGGGAAAATGAAGATTATTGGCTATAGTATAAAGCACATAGTAATACCCTAAACGTGAAGAATAACATATTTCCAAAGGATAAGATTTCTGTGATGCATAGAGGTAGTTGTAGTATGATAGTAAGTGTAGAATACTAAGCAGAAGTTCATGGAATGAGAATAAGGAATTATCTTTCAATCAAAAAATTCAAGGGATTATTCACTAAGGCCACGAACTTTGAAGAAATACGTACAAGTATGACGAGAGTTTCTCAGAGATTTTAATAGTAAGTCTCGAATAGAAAAATAGAAAGAAAGGTAAGGAAGATAAATATAGAAGAAGAATAAGATATCCTTACTCGGGATACAACTCCACTTAGCACACAAAAACAGACGTGCGCAACTTTTTTATCTATGTTTAATATTTTAATTTGTTTTTTTATGGTTTATTTATTGCTTTGCTTTATTCCTCCACTCCAAAATACAGTCTTCGATCGAGATTCAGATGAAACAGTTGAAGTACATACTTGGATCGTTGATGAGACCGTGGTTCCTTAGCCTGTGTTGTAGCCCAACTCAGCTGCTAACAGAACTACTCCTAATCCAATTAGGAATTTATAGATCCAAAATGCTTCTTTTGCTACCTCAGCTGCATCAATATTCCACTTTTATTGTTTAATCGGCAACGGTATCTTGCTTGGAAGATTTCCAGCTCACTGTTCCGTTGTTCATATAAAATATGTACCCTTATTGCGACTTACAGTCGTCTTTCTCGGTTTGGAAACTTGCAGCGGTGAACTCAGTCACTTCAAGTTCTCTTTTCCCCATACTCTTAGAAAGCATCCTTAGTTCATCCAAGATACTCAAGGATGTTCTTTACTCAATCCAGTGACCATCACCTAGATGGGCCTGATTGCGTCTACATATTCTCAAAGCATATGAGACATCATGTCGCGTACATTTCATAATGTATGAGCTCTGGGAGAGTGTCAGAAGCTTTCTAGTTCTTTCCCATAAGATCTTTATTCCTAGAATAAAGCCTGCTTCTCCCAGGTATTTCATGGAGAATTTTAATAAAAGCCAAGCTTTCACCGATTTCAGTATGTGAATGTCATTGCTAAGAAGCAATACATCATCAATATTTATGACAGTCATTATCAGTGCGCTCCCACTAACCTTCTTATATACACAAGAATTATCTTCGTTTTGAATTAAATCATATACCATTATGATTACATCAAAACGACGGTTCCAAGAATTCAATGTTTGCTTCAATCCATAAATGGATCGATTTAACCTGGAAACCTTGTTTGCATGTTTTGGCACGATAAAACTGTCAGGATGTTGCATACAAACATCCTCTAAAAGGTTTCCATTAAGGAAAGCGGTTTTGGCTTATAGTTGTCATATTTCATAATCGAAATATGCAGCTTTATGAAGCATTATCCGAATGGATTTAATCATGGAAACATGTGAAAAAGTTTCGTCGTAGTCGACACTATGTTGTTGACGATACCCTTTCTGTACAAGCCTAGCTGCGTACATTTGTGTTGCCATCTATGTCTGTCTTCCTTGAAGACCCATTTAGTACCATAAGGCACAATGCCTTCTGGTACATCAACCAGTATCCAAACTTGGTTGGTATACATAGAATCCATTTCGGAATTTATGGCACTTTGCCATAAAAAGAGTCGATACCTTGTATCACTTCCTCATACGTAGTCGGTTTATCTTCCTTAATAAGATTAATATCTACATGAGGTGAGATCAGAAACCCATACCTCCCAGGTTGTTTTCTAACTCTCTCCGACATACGCGATTCTTGTGTATTCGAAGATTATGGTACAATTTCATCCATGATGAACTGTTCATGTTCCGTAAGGGATCGGTGTCTGGAATAGTATCACTTCGATTTTCATCGAGTTCTACTTTCCTCTCACTTACCACTACATTTAGGAATTCCTTTTCGAGGAAACCCGCATGGAGAGCAACAAATACATTGTTCTCTTGTGATTTGTATAAGTACTATACTTTGGTTTCCCTAGGATAACCTATAAATAGAAACTTATCCGATTTGGGTTTTAGTTTGGTATCATCCAAACGTTTAGAGTATGCCCATCATTCCCAAATCTTCAGGAATGAGAAACCCAGTTTCTTTCCTGTTCATATATGATATGAAGTCTGTCTAATAGATTTTCACGGAACCTTATTCAAAATAAGTATTGCACTGTATAATGTGTATCCTTAGAAGAAATTGGTAGCTCAGAGCGACTCATCATTAACCTTACCATGTCCAACTAAGTTCGATTTCTCCGTTCGGTCACACCGTCAAATTGAGGTGTTCCGGGAAGAGTCCACTGTAGAAGAATACCATACTCTTTTGAGTAATCCAGAAACTCATATGTTTAAGTATTATCCACCATGGTCCAACCGTAATGTTTTAATACTTTTATCGGTCTGTTTTCTTACTTCGTGTCGAAACTCTTTGAATTACTCAAAGATTTCTGACTTGTGTTTCATAAGATACACATAACCGTAATGTGATGCCACATCCGTAAAGGTTACGAAGTATTCATATCCACCTCTAGCCTAGCTAGACATGGGCCCACTTACGTCACTATGAACGGGGGCTAACAGATCGGTGTCACGTGCACATTTACCATGTAAAAGGTGTTTTAGGCAATTTGCCTAATAAACAAGATTCGTTGATGTCATTTGAATTAGGATCAAATCTGTCCAAGTATCCATTCTTCCAAAGAGTGGATATACGATTCTTGTTAATGTGTCCTAGACAACAATGCCACAAATAAGTCTCATCTGATTTACTCAGTTTAAGCCTTTTTGTTTGTCATGTTATATGTTTGAGATTCATTTATATTCGAAATATAAATACTGTTATTCACATCTAATGTGTATATCTCAATATCATCTTTATAGACAAAACACCCGGTGTTCTGGAATATAAAGGTATACCCCCAACTGGTTAAACTAGATACAGAGATAATGTTCTTAGTCAAACTAGGTACATTAGAACAGTTTCCTAATTTAAGTACATGCCCAAAGGGCTGTTCCAAAACTTAGGTTCCTACGGCCAAAACAGCGACTCTCGTCATGTTTCTGACTTATAGGTCGATCTCATCTGAAGCCAGTCTCCTGCTAATGAGCAGATCATGCACATCAGTACATATATTTATGTACCACATCCAGTATCTAAAATCCAATTTTAAAACCAGCAGTGGACATGTTTATAACAAACATACCTGAAGCCGGAGTCTTGCCCCACCTTCACTTCCTTCATGTCTGCCTTGTCCATACGGCAGTCACGCTTCCAGTGACCCCGTTTGCCACAGTTTAGGTAGACACCTTGGGATATGTCATTTGTCTTCCTAGAAGACTGTGACGATTTTTCCTTGCCATTTTCTTCACACCCCCAGAAGCCTTTGGCCAAGCCTTGGCCTTCTGGGATGTCGAAGTAAAATGCGCCTTGCACTTCTTGCCTTTTAGAAGCTCTGGCTGTGAATAACGGATTGAGCACTAAAGTTATCATCACGATGAGTCTTCCAAAGCTCATGCTCTACTATTTGCTCAACTCCGAGCTCAGGCCCGAGAGGTTTCTCTATCAAATAGAGTAACTTCTCAGCTCCCATGACTATCCTGAGGTTCTATTCCCAACCTGAAAATTGAAGCCGTTTAAAGATATTTTCACCCAGGATTATGTTCTAAACGTCAATCTTTCAGCCATCTTGATTGCAATAGTCCAACTATCCAATCAACGATTTCAGGTACTATCTAATGTAATGATTACTATAGTCTAACTATATAATTAACTACAATTTGATTGGTTAAATTCAAATGTATTGATTATTATAGTCTAACTATATAACCAACTACAAATGAAGCAGTTTGAATACAGTCCAACTGTTCAATTAAAACAACAATTGAATATTAGTCCAATTAATATATGTATAATTAATGACGAAAAATAAAAAATGAGCGCGTATTGACAGGTATCTAAACGAAATTGAAAATTTAATACTTGCCTCCCACTATTTTTCAGCGAGCCTCTAACCCTCTGTGGAGTACTCGGGAAACCTAGTTTCCTAGTGGGCTATGATCCATTTAAATAACACACAACCTTGACTTTGGCCAACAAGCTGTATGAAACTTAACTAGGTAGATCTCTAAGATCAATTGGATCCCATCTAATTCCTAGATCCAGTAGGTGGACCTCCAAGTCCGAAACATATATCCAATATATGTAAATATATCCAATATATTTTCTAACATGTTTCCTATGAATCAACTAAGCCTTGGCTTTGGCTCAACAAACTAAATGATTCCAGTTAAACGTGGCCCATTGAAAGTGGGAAAGCTTCGTAATCGAAGTCGATGAACTAGAAGTGACCTTGACTTTAGCCAACAAGTCACAACCGCCCAAGACATATGATATGGAACAAAGCTTACGCGGTTCAAACACATCCGCAATGGAAAAAGGTCTTGACTTTGGCCAACAAACTAATGCCAATCTTGGATCTTGAGAGAGAACCATTCAATGGAAGGAAAAATGCTTAATATTGAATGAGGGTTTTTCAAGTAAATTGGCAACCAATTTATTATCTGTAATTAGGTCTCATCATACACCCTTAAACATGCATTCTAAAAGCATAATAAGGCGCGATAAAATTTAATAATGATATGCGGATGGATATATAACAAATTATTCATAGAACAAATCTCTCAATTTCCTCTCTCAAGCTAGTACTAACTTCTACCCAATTACATAACACTAATAAGAAACCTCATTTACATTGAGGGGAATTGGTGAGAAGAGAAATACAAAGAGAAAAGAGATAATAGGCTGGACACGGAGGTTCAATTTAATAAATAAGTACCATACTTACAATAATTTCCAAAATTGCCTTCACTCTTCTAATATCCATCCGATATACATTATTCATACAATACATCCAAGTATTCACACAAAGCATGTTATCAATCAATCTAATCCAATTAATTAATCTTTGATTAATGACCATCCAATGTTCAAACAACGATTTGATTTGCGCGAGTCAAACTCGTTTAAGAATAAATACTCAAAGTAAGTATTAAACAATTACACTTTTAATAGTGCCTTTAAGGACTTGGATTCCAAATCCAATCCAATTGGGTCTCAAAGGCCCAATTAGCATCAAATACTATTCAATTAAAGTCCAATGAGCTTTCAATTGATTCTTTAGGCATGGGCTTTGGCCATTATGGATCAAACCCAAGATGCCAATGCCCAATTTTGGAATCACCCTATGCCTTAAAATCAATTTAGGCCCATTAGGCACAATTAAATTATTAAAGGCCCAATGTCATATTTTTGGACTTTATGGAAATGGTTTAGGCCCATATATGATCCAAGACCAAAATTTGGCCCAACCAAGCCCATTAGCCCAAATACAACAAATTAGATTAATATATCATTCCAAATTACATATTAATCCAATTCAAGTGTAATTAACATAATTAATCAACTAATCTAATTTTTCCAAAACACTAATTAATCCAATTAATCATGCTCATTAATTCCAATTCATGTCCAACACAAATTGAAGCAAAACAACTCATTCTAACATGCTTCACACTCACGACAATACATGAAATTAACATCCAATTTTGATTTCAATATAATTAAATCAACAATTAACATTCAATTTCATGTGAATCAACATATCCAATTGTCTAATTCAAAAAATTAACCATGAGCAATCCTAGGGTAATTTTCGGCCATGATGAGAAATTGGAGATTTTTTATCTAATCAATTTTTCTCAATTTCAAAGATGCACGAATTCAATTCAACATCATTTAAACACAACCAACTCATCAATTTAGGCAAAATCAAGCTCCAAGCATAAAATCCCAAATTAAAGTTTACAAACCCTAGAATCCAAATCAAGCTTAGATATCGCTCTGATACCATTGTTAGTGTCCTAGACATGCCACGGGATCTCTGAGCGTGATTATTTGTGTGAATAATTCAAAGGGAGTTGCAGAATATTCACATTGATCGGATTTAGGATTTCAAAAAATAATCCTTGGATGTTGAAACTCCAAGCTTGTTTGTAGAGTGTTTCCAACACTTGGGTGAGTCTCCCTATCACCTTCATTCAACTCCAAAGTGCTAGCTTTGATCAAAGATTTGAGATACAAAATTTCTCTTCAAAAGAAATTGCTCTTGTTGGACAATTATGACCCATAACATCACTATTTTGTAAATGACATGGTGTTCTTGTACAAAATTAACTATGTGACAAAGGAAATTGATTTTTTATCATTTTGTAATTGGATTACTTGAATATATAAATGATAAAAGTCTATATGATTAGTACCATATTAATAAGATATGAGACAGTATTAATCCATGGAAGGTTTAATCATTAAATATCCCTAGTCGTATTATTATTGAGATTGGACATCGATAATGCGGAATAGGCTAGTATCGCACTTGTGCGCGTTATGGAAGCTTAACGACATAGTTCTCATATATTTAAGTATTGGATACTTATGCAAGTGTGATAGGAGGTTCTGTTTACCGATGGTACGGGAACAGCTTCGCTCTGGATAAACCCATCGAAATCCCATTGGTAGTATGACTATGTGTCTATGGGAATCCGAATCAGGGTAGATGTATTTGGTCTTAACCTGAGACTTACATCGCTAATACTTACGACAGTCAGTATGCTTTTGTTTTGGTCGACCAGGGCTTTAACAGGTTTGTGTACGCCTCTTCTAGGTATACTGAGAATCGTAGTGTATTGGGTCTGATGTCAAGATGGAAGTATCACTTCAGTCATATGGAGTTGAGAATCACGTAGGATACGGAACTAGTACTCTTAAGTACTGCAGTCATCGGGATAATATGACTATGTCATGATTATCCGATTATAGAGACTAGTTGCCAGTTGTAGGACACAGAAGCGGGCGACACTGTCTCAGGCTCGCGGCCCGGTCGGGAGTACAGAGTAGCCCGCGGGGGACTAGACCGGAGAAATAAAATGGAGTCGCCACCCAGTGTGAACTGGGAAATGATTTAAGGCCGCACTCACCCCTCGCAAGGGAAGACCTCAAACCGTTAGGTTCAGAATGGTCACTTACTTATGCCACTTGTAATGAACGGATTTATGCGATAATATAACCGAGTCTACGCAACATACATACGCAAGAACAACCTATATCTAAGTTTGCATACATAGGAGTAAGTGAAATGAAGGCAAACACATAATCTCATGAACACATTAAATAGATAAATGCGGAAATATAAATAGATGATAATTGTCTAAGCGTAAATAATGAAATGATATGATTAATCATGTAGTGCAAAAGAAATGATCAGAGAAGCAAACATGCATGAAATGTGACGAAAAGAAGTCTGTGCACTGTATGTGCGTTCGTGTAGCGTTCGAACGGTAAACAGAATGTTCGCATTCATATAGCGTACGGAAACGCATTCGAACGGGACAAGGCCTGATGCATGATAAAAAAGAATACGTGCACGTTCGAGTGGCATTCTGAAACACGTTCGAACGTAAATGAAACAGAATGTCCGCATTCGTATAGCATTTGTAAACTCGTTCGAATGGACAGAGGCAGAATGCATATGTTCATGTAGCGTTCGGAAACGCGTTCGAACGAGATCACCAAAATGGCATCTGAAATGACACAAACACATGCATGGATAAACAAATACATAATGTAGGACCTCGTATGCCCGATTGAGCATATTTCACATTCAATCGAGTGTACTTCGTCCGGTGCGACAAAACATCGTTGTAAAGGTAGCCTTTAGGCATTTCCCTCGAATAGATGACCTTTAATCCACCCTAGTTAGCCCATGCGCATTAAATTATCAATGCATGACTAAAGAAACAACACATCGAAAATAAATAGCGGAACAAAATTAAATACCAAAATGTAACACGTGCTTGAAAGTTTCTCAAGCGGTACATGGAGTTGTATCCCAAGTACAGACCGCACTACCGTCCATTCGGATTCGACTACGAAATTTACGTCTGGGTTTCCATCCGATATACCGCAAGAGATAGCCCACAATCATCAACTAAATGTATGCATGGAATATGATAATGCATGTGATGAAACAACAATAAATAACAGAAACGATAAATAGTAAGCTAAGTGCAAAATATTAAAGAAAATAAATGATTGAAAATAAATGCGGAATAGTAAAGCAATATGACCAATAGTTTGGCCATTTTTTAATGTAGGACTTCGCATGCCCGATTGGACATATTCCACGCCCAACCAAGCATGCCGTGTCCGGGATAACAAAATAAAGTATAACAAAGGGGCCCCTCAGGTCTTACCTTTTAAGTCGCTTCTTGGGAGTGTGTTGGGACGTCGCCAAAAGGGTTAATGCTCCGTTATTTTTCTGGTTTACCGCTGTTTTGGACTGCCATTTCTGTTTTTTCTTGGCTATTTTTGCTGTTTTTTTTCTGCAGTTTTCTTCTCTGTTTTGCTCGTTGTTTTGCTCGCTGTTTGGTTGGTTTTGTGGACTGTTTTGGGGTAGGACTGTTTGACTCACTGTTTAAAGGGTGTTTAGGGACTGTTTTGGTCTTAGTTTAGAGGCTGTTTTTGTGTCGATTTTTCTGGTTCATGGGGCTCTCGGCTTTGATAATTTTTGTTTATTTTATTACGTAGTAGAGGGCTGTAGTGGGTGTGTTACGGCTGAGTAGTGAGAGAAGCGGACTGTGTCTTTTTGGGAGATGAGAGAAGGTTGGGGAGAGAGTGGCCGTGAGATGAGTTTAGGGTTTGGCCAGTTTGTGAGTGTTTGTTGATGGTGTTTGTGAGCAGTAGGGTTTATTCTTTGCTCGGTGGATTTGGTCTCTAGGTGAGGTGTGTGTTTTGTGTGAGGGCGCTGTGTGCGTGAGTGAGTGGAAGGGTTGGCTACGTGTGTGTGAGTGGTTTCGTTTGAGGTTGTTGTTTAAGGTATGTGTTTTTGTGAGGGAGGGCTGCTGCCGAGGGTTGAGAGAGATGATGGAGGCGAGAGAGAGAGAATGGGTGTGAGAGAGGGGAGTGGCTGCGTGAAGTGCAAGGTCTGTGTGTGTTCAGTGGGTTGTGTAAGGTCAGGGTGTGAATGCGCGAGAGAGAAGAGAGGTGGAAGAGAGAATGTATTAGGGTTTGTATATTTTGTGTTAAGGTGCTGTGAGTCTCTAAGGGGAGATGAGTGAATGTCTAATTTTTGTTTGTTTTTATAGTGGTGAGCTTTGGGCTAGGGTTGTGCGTGAATTAAAAAGGGAAACAAATCAAAAAAATATGGGTGTGTATTTAATTTAATTATTTAAGGAAATAATATTTATATTTTTGGTGGGGGAATTTCTTTAATTTGGTGAGTGATTTAATTAAATTAGGAAGGGGATTTGATTTAATTAGGAAGGGGATTATTTTGATTTTAATTGGATTTGATTTGATTTAATTAGGAAGGGGATTATTTTGATTTTAATTGGATTTGATTTGATTTAATTTAATTTGTGACATGTGTTTTAAATGTGATTTAATATTTTTGGATTGGGCCTTGGGCGACATGGGATTTGGATGGGTTACGAGGGTTTTGGGCCGAGGCTTAAAATTTTAAAACAGAGATTAATCGGGCAAACCCGAGGCCAAACAAAAGAATTAAATGTTGATGTATTTATTTTTTTAATTTTTCTTCCGAAGTCCGTTTCCCGCCACTTCCGTAACTTATCGGGTAATGCCTCCATACGAGGCTCATCATTGGGCTTTCATGCAAAAATGCAAGTGTCTACACCAGTGATCTGATATATGCTTCGTACGGGGCAAACACAATTCCAGTCCTAGGCCTAACATATGACATCCGATACTGGATCGCGATACGCAATACATAGTATACTATGCCTGATAAAGATTATATATTCATTTAAAGAATATTTCTGGAGAATTGGGTAGGCACGGTGCTTTGCTAGAAGCCAACCATGTCTTGTAAATCGGTAAGAACGTGGTACCGGGTACGCACGTGTTCGGATAGTCCGATGATTGGATTTACTGCCAACATATCCATGGTGTAGGAAACGACTTTCCTTAGCGCGGCGGAAGTTGCTTGTGGTGGCACTGGGTCCAGTATGGATATTCAAAATTTTCGTTGCCTTCTCCCTTTGTTGTAATAGCTAAGATCAATCCTTTAGTGTCCAACACTTAGATCAACCACTCGATCTTCCGAACTATGACTCGAAACCAAAAAACCGAAGTGTGGGCTTCGCTCACAAAGATTAAACCTCTAAACTATTTAGAGATTTAAGATGTCACAATGGTGTTTGGCTTTAGGAATTTCACAATACTTGTGAATGCTAGAACTCTCTCTATTTTCTCTCAAATCTTTTCTCACAACAATTGTGTGAATGAATGCAAAGTGTTAACCTTAGGAAGTGAGAGAAATGGTAGAGATTATATTCGCTTACACAAGCCAAATAACCTTGTCATTAAGCATCTAATGTTTTCTTGCAATGGCCAACACAAAAATGTGAATGTCATACCAAAGCATAAGAAATTTTAAGCTAAAGATAATGGGTTTGTCATTAAGCATTCAATGCTTTCTTTCAATGGAAAACACATAAATGTGGAGGCCATACCAAAGCATAAAATGCATTAGCTAATGACAAAACTATTAGTTGTATCCAAGCCACCTAATAGACATAATTGCTTGGATGACATGGTAAGCCATATGGCTTTGTCTCCAATGGTAAATAAAAATCAATATATTAATAATGATTTATTTACCTTCAATTATGTTGTAGTAATTATCTCATAATTATTACTAACTTGATTATCTCATAATCAAGACTTGATTATCTCATAATCAAAGAATTCTAGAAAACATTAAGTTAAACTAATTTAACATAGTTTTCATTTGTGATAATAAATATTATTAATCTTATTAATAATATATAATATAAATATAATTAGACAATCTAATTATATTAGGTTTGCTACAGTTAATCGAGCTAGCACGGGGACCAAATGGATCTACGGTTCCGAGCTCCAATAATTCCGAAAATATTAATTAAACTCTTTAATCAAATATTACGAATTATTTACTCTGCGTTATTCCACTAAAAACCCGAAGTTGGACTCTCGTTACCGTAGATGGATTAAGTAAATCGAACATTTTCGGTGTCCATCGATATAGTCATTACATATGGATATAGCCCTTCACAAATATCTCATAAATAGAGTCGGGTCATAAGTCCGTTAAACCCCTCTAAATATTTTGTCTCTTAAGCACCATTGATTCTATAATGAACAATTAATTCATAACAATTATGAATATAAAATACTTTCTATTCGTAATAGAAAAGTTGAGCGCTCAAATTGTTCAAGTCCCGAATCAATTCTTAAAAGAGATATTCATCTGCTTTTCGTAAGAAGGAGTGAATTCCATATCTATGTAAAATGTTCCCAGCTAGATACCAAATCATATCCCCAAAATACGTAGTTATTGTCTGGGAATGCAACACCAACCTCACCATAGTAAATCAAAGGACATAACCTGTCATGCAGGAGTTCGTAGTACACTCAGGATTAAGATCGAATCCATATATGACCATCTATTAGATAAAATGAATTTCTTCGGTTAACGGATATTAAAAGAAATTCGTATTTATCTGAGTCCAGTCCTATATGATCTTATCATACATGGTGCCTCCATTCCCATGTCACTACATGAACGATCCCGGATCAAGATCGTCATACAAGTATATAATGGACCGCAGCTATAGATAAACCACAAACAAAGTACCTTCGTTGTTCGCTCTCTATGGACTATTTAGATTACCGACTTTAGACTTAAATCCTCTTGTGCATCAAACATACACTAAGTCTAAAGGTACAAGAGTAATCAAGATAAACAAGACAATTGGACAATATGCAATATAAATCAAACAACTTTGATAAAATGAATAATGCATTTATTATTATTACAAAAATCAATTTTGTTTACAATACATGAAGCTCTAGGACATAAATCCCAATATTCTCCCACTTGGATTAGAGCAAATGAGACATGTCATGTAATCCTAAACCATTTAGGTGACCTTCAAATACTTTAGCCGATAAGGTCTTTGTAAACGGATCAGCCAGGTTGTCTGCGGATGGAATCTGCGTGAAAGCGACATCGCCTCTCTGCACTATATCCCTGATGAGGTGATATTTCCTCTCAATATGCTTACCCCTCTTGTGGCTTCTCGGTTCTTTGGAGTTTGCCACTGCACCACTATTATCGCAATAAATTGTGAGTGATTTATCCATATCTGGAACAACTTCCAGATCTGCCAAGAACTTACGGAGCCAAACCGCTTCCTTAGCTACTTCACAAGCTGCTACATGTTCAGCCTCCATGGTGGAGTTAGCAATACAAGATTGTTTAATGCTCCTCCATACTATAGCCCCACCACCTAGGGTGAACACTGATCGAGATTTTGATTTCCAAGAATCGACATCCGTCTGAAAATCAGAGTCTGTATATACAAGCATATAATTTCTCGTTCTTGAGAATATGTTTCACCACTACCCAATGATCTAATTCTGGGTTGGATTGAAACCTACTGACTACTCACACTGCAAAACAGATGTCCGGTCTCGTGCATAACAGAGCATACATAAGACTTCCAACTGCTGAAGCATATGGTATATGTCTCATCTCCTCAACTGCTTGAGGTGTCTTAGGAGACTGTTCCTTAGACAAATGAATTTCATGCCTGAAAGGTAAATTACATTTCTTGGAATTCTGCATACCAAATAGCACAAGAATCTTGTCGATATAGGTTGCTTGAGACATTACTAACAATCGTTTATTGCGATCATGAATGATCTGGATCCCAAGTACATAACTTGCCTCTCCCAAATCTTTCATTTGGAATTGGTTAGCTAGCCAGATTTTCATGTCCGATAATATCTTTACATCATTCCCAATGAGTAAAATATCATCAACGTATAACACAAGGAGAAGCACCTTCCCATCAATGATGCGCTTGTAGACACAAGGCACATCGATGTTCTGCTCAAAGTTATAAGACTTGATCGTAGTATCAAACCTTATGTTCCAAGATCTAGATGTTTGCTTAAGTCCAGAAATGGACCTTTGCAACTTGCAAACTTTTTGCTATTGACCTTGGGTAATGAACCCCTCTGGTTGTACCATATAGATACTCTCATCAAGATTACCATTCAAGAATGCAGTCTTGACATTCATTTGCCAAATCTCATAGTCATAATATGCGGCAATGGAAAGAAGAATCCTGATGGATTTAAGCATGGCTACTGGCGAGAAAGTTTATTCATAGTCAACTCCCTCTTTTTGGGTATAACCCTTTGACCGGCGTAAACACACACGTATAACGCAAGCGTAGGTATCGTTCAAGTAGTATAAAAATATCGATCCCGCGAGGACTTAATTCCTACTGTTGTTATTAATTATTGATACTATTTATTTACAAGTATCTAATTATATGGAGAAGGGAATTGATTGCTTTTGGTTGGTTGAATGTGGATTTTGCTAAATAAAATACTTAAAGACACAAAAGAAAATACTAAGGAAAATAACAAAAGACTCAAAGATCTAGGGTTGTGACTCCACAAAATATTATTATAAAGATGAATTGATTCTCTTATATATGTGTAATAAATTAGTTTGCTAACCTGGAACACAAAAATATGCAAAAGCCTCTATCGATGGTCAGATGCAAATACCCAGTATAACCCAATTGAACCATATGTCTATGTCAACCAAATTACCTGGATTCATTAAGATTAAGTTCCAATTATAGCTACCCCCGCCCGACAGGTATATGTCTATCCTGTAAGGAAATCTATTAAAGAGTTATCTATCCTCAAGGAAGATCGTGGGCTATTGAATCTAAGGCTGAAACCTAAAATCCCTATGTCTAGTTCATTTTAAGTTTACCACATCAATCTTATTGGTGATCAGACAACAAGAAGCATTAAGCTTAAGACTCAATAAACAAACTAAAGAATTATCCATAAAAAGAAAATCAATTATTAAGTGTGAATATTGTGTTTCATCACTTCCCTAGAATAAAATAAAATGCTGGGGTTAGAGGATCCACATTTAATATTTCTTATCTAGGAATCTCACTTATTATAATATATAAATTATTTTATGTTCTGCTTTCTCAGGAATTAATAATGTTAAACATTTAAAACCAGTCATATAGGCGATAATCCATTTAGTCCAATTACACCAGTCATATAGGCGGTAATTATCTGTCACATAAAGACCATCCATATAGGCGGTAAAGTAATTTATATTTAGACCGACCATATAGGCGGTAATAAAGTCTGCCATTAATTAACCTGGTTAAATTATAATTTATAAATTATAATTAAGGGAGATTTACCTAGATAATTATATTAAATGTTTCACCTTTTACCCCAGCGGTAAATTAACTACTGAACATAAAAAAAAATAATAAAAAGAAAATAAAATTTTATTACAAAAAGTAAAAGTGCATAATTGAAAATACTAAATGTAAAAATGCTTAATTTAAGTTACAAAAACTTAAACACACAAGATGCAATCCTTAAAGTCCTTACAAAACTCAATGAAGACATGCTTTGAATTCTGAAATCGAGCTGAATTTATAGGCACTCGCGTCGCGACCCGGGACATTGTTGACGTGGCAGCTTCTGGTTCGTCGCTTCAGATTCTGGATAAGGTGATAAGGTGACACGTGGCAAGGTGGTTGGGAGTTCAATTATTGCGACACGTGGCGGCTTCTGATTGGCTGATTTCAGATTCTTATCGCCACGTGTCAATTACGGATAAGTGAGTCAATAATTGGCGCTGACGTGGCGACACGTAGTGAAAGTGACTGTCGGCACCATAGAATTACGACACGTGGCACGCTGTGATTGGCTGATGATGACGTGGCAATGACGTGGCATTTTGACTTGGTCAACCGGTGATATGGATGATGACGTGGCAGACACGTGGCGATGGTGACTGTCGGCACCGTAGTATGATGACACGTGGCATGGCGCACGTTAGCAGATCGGCTGTGATGGTGACACGTGGCACGGTGCACGTTAGCAAAGTCAAACTTTTCTCAGATTCTGACTTGTGGACCCGGCGCACGTTAGCAAGTCTTGGTGCATGTTAGGCGTCGCGACGACATAGGCTTGCGCGTCGCGACGCGCAGAATTATGAAAATGCTGTTTTGTCCAATTTTCACTGTTTTGGGCCCAAATTACTTCCAATGCTTCTCAAACTTTATTTATCTGTAAAATAACAATAAAAAACATCAAAACGTTCACAAAACCCGAGAAACTATACAAAATATTAGGTTAAATGAGTGGGAAAAAATGATATAATTACCACTCATCACACCCCCAAACCTAACATTTTGCTAGTCCTCAAGCAAAACACAAAATAAAATAACATAAACATCTTTAAAATAAAATTTAACTAAGCCACTTTCGTAGGGACCACAGTTGCATTTAGCGTATGCAACAAGCCTTTAAACCCCTAGGTGTCCCTAGTGGACGAGTTGTAGTCTCGTGAGGGTTTACAACAATGATACCCACAAACATTTTACAAAAGTAAAAAGGTAGTGAAACTAATGCACACAAAAGCAAAAGATAAGCGAAAAGAGAATAAAGAAGTTAGTGACTAATCAGGTGAAATTTCTACTCCAAGTTACTAGTTATTTTATTTCTTTCTAAATTACTGAATAAGTAAATTCTCCTATTATATTTACCATTCTCCATATACACATCCGACAAAATATTAAACAACTCATTTTTGCCCACAATAGTCACAAGTGCAGTTGATAAGAGAGTAATATTTTTGTCCTAAAGTTTTATCAGAATTCACACATGTTTGTAGCAATGAAATTATTTTTCTGATATTTCTGATATTTTCTTTGATTTTTGATTATTTTTTTATTTATATACAATATCTTCCGTCTATGTAGCGAGTGTTGGGTCGGTGGCTCCCAAACCAGTTGGCTTTAGGGCACCAGGTGTTAAGACACCCTTACAGACTTAATAACTCGGATCTCAAATGTTTTTTTTACGCCATCACTTTTTGAGATGCTTCCTCCAATTAAACTAGAGCACTGAATATTACAAACTTTTCAATTTTAGCTCATGTCCGTATGTTACAATGCATGTTGATAATATCTGCTAACTGAGCATATGAAGATCCATTTTAATCAGTTTTATGAAGAATTTACAAATTAAATAATTTAAAATAAAATAAACAAAAAATAACTTGTTTCAAAAAAATGGTTTAAGATACGTCTCAGGAGTGGAAATTCCTTACACAGCTATCTCTTACTAATTTCACTTTTTTAGTAAAAAAAAAAAACAAAAACACAAAATATTTTTGTAATTTTTGAAAAATTTTCAATTTTTTTTTGTATTTTTCGAAAAATTTAGGACTAAAAATAAAAAAACAACACACAAACTAAAAACAAGATACTAATTAACTAATTCCCTCCCCCAAACCTAAATGAGACATTGTCCCCAATGTCTTAAACAGTAGAAGAAGAGTTTAGAAGATAATACCTGATTAGCTGAAATTCTACAGGAAAAATTACCGATTAAGATCTATGTCCAATTTACGCTTCTTACCACGATCGCTATCTGACCAGCTCAACTTGGAAAGAATGGGGTCGATTTTTGGTTCAAATGCTAGGATTTGGTCAATTAATTCTTCGGCCTTTGTTGCAGTCAGGAAAATATCATGTACTGATTGTGTGACGAACTCATGTCTTTTGGCTTCCGCAAGAAATACAAACAGGAAATCGAAAAAATGTTCAATGTTGAGTAATCCAATGGGCTTCCGATGAATGTTCTAGTGCGCCCATGATGCCACTGTGAATATTTCTTCAAATGTTCCGAGCCCACCTGGTAAAGCAATGAGCGCATCAGCAATATTGACCATTTCAATGAGTTGTTCAGACATCCCCGAGACAATACGTTCATCACCATTTGTTTTTTTCGATTATGTGTTCGTCCGCCAAAGTTTTTGGAATGATTCCCAAAACATGACCGCCATCATCCTGAACGGCTTTTGAAATGCTTCCCATCAATCCAAGATTGCCACCGTTATATACTAGGTGCATATTTCGTTCTGCTATGACTCTCCCCAATTCATTTGCAGCCTCAATGAATTCTGGTTTATTACCAGAATTGGATCCACATAAAACACAAATTCGCTTGACTCGCTGCTGTGAAGTTGCTTCCATTTTCTTTCTCTTATTTGGATGTATATCTGGATGTGTCGAAGAAAGAAATGTAGAGCTGAATTTATATAACCTGATAATGGGTGAGTAATAATAGTACTAGTACCTGCAAAATGACAATTATTATATGATCGTTAAAATAAATCTTGAAAATAAAAAAGTATAGATCTTGTCGGCGAAAATAAAAGAAAATAACAAAAGAAAAGCAAATCAAAGCAATTATTAAGGCAACGGAATTGTGTACGCAATACTCCACTCGTTTGGTATATAAATCCATTAGGATGCGTCTCAAGAATTCATTCTTTACTCTGCCATCACAAACGAATTAGCTCTCTTCTTTGTGATTGCCAAACACCATTCCTTCTGTCTTAAAATGCTCCGTTTGTGTTTTTCCCTACAAAAAAACACACAAAATTAAAAACTCTACAACATATATACACAAAATATAAAAATAGACATTACAACAAAGTGCATGGGTTGCCTCCCTGCTAGCGCTAAATTTTTCGTCTTCAGCCAGACGTTACTAAAATTTATCTGTCAATGAGGTTTCATCAGCGTCGTTTTGGAAGTCCGTTTAAAGAAAATCCCATGTGGGTTGCTTTTGAAGGGTCTCTTCCAAAAGTAAAGTGGCAAAAAGAGTTTTGTCTCATTCAGTGCTCGTGCCACCTTTTAATCTTTATTGCTCCAGTGGTTCCTCAAAAGAAAGAAAGAAAATCAGGAGGTCTCGTATGGTGCTTCACTTTGAATGGAATTCCATTCTGTCAACCTTCTAGGTGATGTTTTTGATCTGTACTCCCCAAAACAGTGATGTTTCGCCTGAATTCACTGGATCTTTAATTTTCAGACATTTGCTCCTCCATTTGCTCTGCTTCTTGCTCCACCTTTTCTTCACAGATGAATTTTAAAATTTATGTATTCAATTCTTCATCTGTCATCTGTGAAATGCATGCTCCGTAAGTGTCAATTTGAGGATGTAAAGTTATGTCTGTTTTTAGGTCTTCATCCTCTGTTATGAGTGAAATAATTGGCTGAGTTAGATCTTCTTCAAACATCAGTAGAAAGCAATCTCCAAGATCTTCATTTTGAGGATACAGAATTCCATCCTCATTTGTTGGTGCAGTTTGTACTAACAGCTCAGCTTCATCCTCGTCAGAATCTGAATAATAAAAATCAAATCGAGACTTCGCTGGTTTTGGTTCCTGAACTGATACCTCTGGTTGTTGATACTGCTCAGCCTCATCTTTTGCTAAAGTGTCATCATGAAATGTTTGGTACTCGAAGGCTTCATCATTGTCATCTGAAAATGGTCATTGAGGTATGTAGCTCTGGTTTTCTGTTAATTGTCTCGTTTGATCAGCCAATCTCTGAATGAATTCTGATTGTCTTTGAATACTTTCAAATTTCTTCTGGCATGTTTCAAGCATTGTATCCAACTCTTCGTCTCGTTTCTTGTTCCAATCTTTGAGCATGTCAACCAATTGTTCTTCCTCTGAAGGTTTTGATTGTTGATGAAGATCATAAGTAGATGGTGGATAAGATGGAAAATATGATGGTTCCTCGTACCTTGAATGATTTTGATAATTCTGCCACTCTGAAAAGTATATGCATTGATCGCTCCGGTGGTTACCATCACAAATCACACATCTCCCCATTTCGTTCTGATGAGCAAAGGTAGTATTGCTTGATTCTGACATCCAGTGATAGTTGTTAGGTAGCGGTAATAAAGTCTGCCATTAATTAATCTGATTAAATTATAATTTATAAATTATAATTAAGTGAGATTTACCTAGATAATTATATTAAATGTTTCACCTTTTACCCCAGCGGTAAATTAACTACTGAACATAAAAAAAATAATAAAAATAAAATAAAATTTTATTACAAAAAGTAAAAGTGCATAATTGAAAATACTAAAAATGCTTAATTTAAATTACAAAAACTTAAACACATAAGATGCAATCATTAAAGTCCTTACAAAACTCAAGGAAGACATGCTTTGAATTCTGAAATCGAGCTGAATTTATAGGCGCTCGCGTCGCGACGCGGGACATTATTGACGTGGCAGCTTCTGGTTCGTCGCTTCAGATTCTGGATAAGGTGATAATGTGACACATGGCAAAGTGGTTGGGAGTTCAATTATTGCGACACGTGGAGGCTTCTGATTTGCTGATTTCAGATTCTTATCGCCACGTGTCAATTGCGGATAAGTGAGTCAATAATTGGCGCTGATGTGGCGACACGTGGCGAAAGTGACTGTCGGTACCATAGAATTGTGACACGTGGCACGCTGTGATTAGCTGATGATGACATGGCAATGACGTGGTATTTTGACTCGGTCAACCGGTGATGTGGATGATGACGTGGTAGACACGTGGAGTGACACGTGGCGATGGCGACTGTCGGCACCGTAGGATGATGACATGTGTCATGGCGCACCTTAGCAGATCGGATGTGATGGTGACACGTGGCACGGCGCACGTTAGCAAAGTCAAACTTTTCTCAGATTCTGACTTGTGGACCCGGCGCACATTAGCAAGTCTTGGTGCATGTTAGGCGTCGCGACGCCATAGACTTGCGCGTCGCGACACGCAGAATTACGAAAATGCCCTTTTGTCCAATTTTCACTATTTTGGGCCTAAATTGCTTCCAATGCTTCCCAAACTTTATTTATCTGCAAAATAACAATAAAACACATCAAAACATTCACAAAAGCCGAGAAACTATACAAAATATTAGGTTAAATGAGTGGGAAAATTGATATAATTACCACTCATCACCTTTTGCCACTAGCCTAACCTTGAAAGTCTGTACTTTCCCATCTATTCCTCTTTTTCTCTTGTAGATCCACTTACAACCTATGAGTTTTACTCCATTAGGTTGGTATACAAGTTCCCAGACTGAGCCATTCCTCTTTATCAGTATCTTCCATTGCACTATGATTGGTCAATGGATCATCGATACCATCACAAGATGCAACAACTTGCACCTCACCATTTCCTAGATAACGTTCAGGTTGTCTTACAACCCTCCCACTACGTCTAGGTGCTTTGGTATCATGATAAACTTGCATCTGACTTTTAGATGTAGAAGATGTTATATTTTTGTCAACATTTGACAATGGTGTACTGGTCGTACCAGCAAGTAACTCCTCAAGTAACACTTTACTTCGAGGTTTGAACTCTCTCATATAGTCCTCCTCAAGAAATGTAGCATTTGTCGACACAAATACTTTATTATCTTCTGGACTATAAAAGAATCCACCCCTAGTTTCCTTAGGATAGCCTACAAATAGGCACACCTGTGAACGTGGTTCCAACTTAGTAGTCTTGTTCTTTATCACATGTTCCGGACACCCTATATGCGAAAATATCGCAAACTAGCTTTACGACCATTCCAAAACTCTAAGGGAGTCTTAGAAACAAACTTAGAAAGAACTACATTCAGGATATACATTGCAGTTTGCAATGCATACCGCCAGAATGAACTAGGTAGAGTGCTATAAATAAACATTGATCTTATCATGTCTAGTAGGGTTCGATTTCTCCTTTCTGTAACACTATTTTTTTGTGGTGTTCCAGGTGTTGTGAGTTGTTAAATAATTTCATGCTCAACTAAGAATTACTTGAAATCTCTATCAAGGTATTCTCCTCCACGATCTGATCGTAGAATTTTGATGCTTTTACCTAACTAGTTCTCAACCTCAGCACGATACTATTTGAACTTTTCAAATGTATCTGACTTGTGCTGCATTAGGTAAACATACCCATATCTGGAATAATCGTCAATGAAAGTGACGAAGTATTCAAAACCACCTCGGGCTTTTACATTCATCTGTCCGCAAACATCCGAATGTATTAGCTCAAGAGTTTCTTTGGCTCTTATCCCTTTTTGAGGTAAAAGGTCTCTTGGTCATTTTTCCTTATAGACAGGATTGGCAGACAGGTAAAATACCAAGTTTTAACTGATTTAAAACTCCGTTCTTAATTAGTCTATCTATCCGGTCAAGGTTAATGTGACCAAGTCTAAGGTGCCATAAATAGGTATCATCATGAGAAATCTTTTGCCGTTTAGTTTTAGATCTTTCAATCTTAAACATTTCAGTATTAAACAGTGATTCATGCATTAACGGCCTTAATACATATAGATTATTTTCGGAGTTTCCCGTGCATATATTTAATCCATTTCTACTAATAATAACTGACTTATTATTAAACGAAACAGAAAAACCACATTCCATAATTTTTGTTACAGAAATTAAATTCCTGCGAAAATCAGGATTATATAGCACACCATTCAAACATAAATATTTTTTATTAAAATTCAAATTTGAAACTCCCACTGCTCTTACTGAAACAGCATCCCATGTCCCAACTCTCATGGTAAAGTTACCTTCAGTAAGGTCCATCCATGAGTTAAGTAGCTGCAAAGAACAACAAACATGGTTAGTGGCACCAAAATCAACAATCCATATGGATTTATCATCCTCCACCAAAAGAGACTCAATGACAAGTAAATCATATTTACCTTTATTCTTCTTCTCTTTAAGCTCTGCAAAGTATTTTGGACAATTCCTTTTCCAATGCCCTTGTTGTTCGCAATGGAAACATTTTCCTTTGGCATTGGTTCATTTGGAGCTTTTATTGTTCTTCTTTTTCATTGGTTTTGCATTTGCCTTCCAATTGCCTTTCTTCTTCTTCTTCTTTGTAGATTTAGAAGATTCGGCAACATTTGCCTCGGCATTGGGCCTACCAGGACTATTCATAACAGACTCGTAATTGGTGAGCTCATTCAGCAGTTCATTCTATGTGAAAGTCAACTTGTTCATAGAACAGTTGCTCTTAAACTGCAGGAAACTCTTCGGAAGGGTTTCCATGATCATTGTCACCTGGCTTTGCACATTAATGCGTGCACTATGGGTTTCAGTCATATTAAGATGAGCCATCATCCTTAACACATGATCTCGGACTGATGTGTCTTCCTTCATTCTAGCAGTCAATACAGAGGCAATTGCCTCATGTTGTTGCCGGTTTGAAGGTTGCCCAAACATGTTCTGTAATGACTGCATAATCATTGATGTTGTCGCCATAGGCTTATGCTGTGCAGCAAGAACCTCAGACATAGATGCTATCAAATAGCTATGGGCTTTCTCATCAGCTTTAATCCAATTAATATAGGCATTACGTGCAGCTCTGCCAGCATTAGGTGCTGGCTCAGGATGACATTCCTCCATTAGGACAAATTTAAGGTCTTCACAGACCAAGATAGCATTCATGTCACTTTTCCATTTAACATAATTATCCCAGGTTAATTTTTCTTGTTGTTTGATAATGGAGATTATTGCAGATGCCATGGCTGAAAAAATAATAAACGCGCATTCAATATTCATTCGTCGCATATTAAAATTGTCAAACATTTAGGCATAAAATTAAACATGATGCATGATCAATGTATAATGAATTAGAAACCTAAGAGAATTACTATGCCACGGTTATCTATCATCCCATAAATAAGTGCCGCCGTAGGGTAGGTCAAGTATTCACATGATAGATTGAGACATTCTCAATTGATTAATATATCTGAAATAACTCTTATTCCTATATTAATCAACTACCGTTATTTTGATCAAGGAATCTTTAATTAAAACCTTAATCATTCCTTTGTGAGTGTGACCCATTATTTCGGAACCCTTTGACTTAAATAGTGAAGTGCCGCCGTAGGGTAGGTCAAATCACCAGATACATCTAGAGTCCCTATCCTTTCAGAATCCAAACCTGATATTGACCCAAAAAGGACACCATCCGTAGGGGGACGAAAGCAAAGCCGTCTCGAGGCGCCTATTGAATCTCACGTTTCTAGATAACAATGGAGATCGCGAGATATATTGTGGTATACCTCTCTCCCACTCACTATTAAAAAGAGTAAGGTTTCTATCTCACTAGTATTTTATGAATCTTAGATTATGCTCGACTAAAGTCATAACCTTAATTAATACTAGTTGATGATATAGTGATCTAACCACTTTTAACTTTTAAAATTTTATTCACTAATCCCGATTAGTCTCTACTAACCAATTAACTTAATTAAACTAATTTAATCAAGTTTTCTTAGTGATCTAATCAATTTTAACTTTTAAAAATTAGTTCACTTATAGGTTTTAAAATTTTAGAATTCAACTAATGGACTATATGTCATATAACCATTTAATAGATTAAAAGTACATTATTTACTCCAAGGGTACGTGGAATTGTATCCCGAGTGCAAACCAAATTACCGTCCATTCGGAAGCGGCTATGGAATTTATATCCGGTTTCCATCCGATATACCAAGGAAAATAATGTACTCATAATTAGGGATGGCAATTTTACCCACAAACCCGCAAACCGCAAAAACCCGCCCGCAATGGGTAGGATTTGGTAAATATATTAGTGGGTGCGGTCGGGTTTGGTAATTTAAAGCAGAACCCGCTGCGGGTGCGGTGCGGGTTTGGTATTTAAGAAAAAAATGCGGGTATCCACTGCGGGTATCCGCATACCCACAATATTATTTTTTATTAATTAATATTTTTAGGACAATATAAAAAAACCTTCATATAAAAATAACTAATAAAACCTAAACATAAAATACTAATCCACAGTTCCACGCTCCCACTCATCCGCAGCCCGCAACTTGCCCAACTGAAGATTTTTTGTGCCCAACTGAAGATTTTTTGCATGATTATTATTGTTTTTTTTAATCATACTTGTTAAAAAAATTATAATACAAAAATTTAGATTAAGTTCACATGATCAAATAGGAGAGGAGTAAAATAAGCTAGTGTTTACTAAAACTTCAGTAGTTTTCCTACTTCTTCATTACACTTACACCACTTGAGACTTGTAAGCATCACTTTCATTACACTTAGCATAAAAAAATATGACCAAAGATTGATGATTACTTTTTAGCTTATTGTCGATTGAGTTGGCTAACTTTGATCATTATAATTATGAAGGGAAAAACTCGTTTTAATTATGTTTATATGAAAAAATAACATATGGTATCGAGTCTTTCATACATTATGTTATCTATGTACTGTATATACATACATTGCATGTTGTATATGTCAAATGAAAAACAAATGTGAAAACTACAGCTAGCAATTAAAAATAAATTATTTAATTACAAAATTATATTATTAAGCACAAAATAATTCAATATTTTAAAAACCCGCAAAAATCCGCTGGGTACCAGTGCGGGTTGGTAATTTTTTTTATATGCGGTGCGGGTTTGGTAATGAAACTTAAAACCCGCAACGGGTATGGTGCGGGTTTGGTAATTTATTTACATGCGGGTGCGGGTTTGTAATGGCAAACCCGCACCATACCCTACCCACTGCCATCCCTACTCATAATGTCCTTTTGTTCTTAAACTTGAATTCGTAATTTTTAAACCTTTAAACTAATTAATCTTATTAATTCGTTAACATGCATCTTATATTCTAATTTAACTTTTAAATTTACATAAAATCATATTTTATGACTTGAATATCATGCATGTCTACATGTTATGGCATTTGAAAATACAAGAGTAGGCACCCTAGGCTATATGACATGTTAATAAATAATTTAAAACACATATATATGCCCAGGTCTGGGCTGAAAAGATTCGTGTAGCGTTCTTTTGGCGTACAAACGTTTCCAGGCAGTAGCCAAACGTTTGAGTTGCGTTTGACTGGCGTTCGAACTCTATCGGTCTGGTGTTCGAACATTAGAACTTCATTTACTCCATTCCGGAGCTTCCGGACTCCGTTTTGGTCCCCATTTTTTTCTACGGACTCGTAACGAAATGAAGTTTCACATACATACATAAATTTCATTAACCGGGCTCTTATTTTTTTTTAAAAAATACTAATATAATTAGTACAATAAATCCAAGGCATCCATTGGTCTTCAAATCTTGCTCCATGGTATGTTGTTGAGTTCTTCGCGGAATAGGTTCGTAATGAGTCCTTCACGACATCGGCTCCTCCAAGTTACAAATTGAGTTACAAAATGGTCTTATCACAAAATAAATGAATTTACAACACTTGAAAGAATATGACCTTATGGTCTTACATTTCCAATACTAAAAATAAGAGCCGGAAAAATAAACGATCAACGCAATACATTCATCACATGAATCAAAGTAAACATTCATCACATGAACATTAAAAACCATTCATCTCATGAAGCTAATTGTGCCTACTCATCACAACATGCATATTAATAATTTATATCTAATATAAATTATTAAAACTTAAACTTAAAAAAAGAAAGGGTTAAGAAAACTTTTCAACCTTAAGCTCTGATACCAATTGTAGGAAACGACTTTCCTTAGCGCGGCGGAAGTTGCTTGTGGTGGCACCGGGTCCAGTATGGATCTTCAAAATTTTCTTTGCCTTCTCCCTTTGTTGTAATAGCTAAGATCAATCCTTTGGTGTCCAACGCTTAGATAAACCACTCGATCTTCCGAACTATGACTCGAAACCAACAAACCGGAGTGTGGGCTTTACTCACAAAGATTAAACCTCTAAACTATTTAGAGATTTAAGATGTCACAATGGTGTTTGGCTTTAGGAATTTCACAATACTTGTGAATGCTAGAACTCTCTCTATTTTCTCTCAAATCGTTTCTCACAACAATTGTGTGAATGAATGCAAAGTGTTAACCTTAGGAAGTGAGAGAAATAGTAGAGATTATATTCGCTTACACAAGCAAACTAACCTTGTCATTAAGCATCTAATGCTTTCTTGCAATGGCCAACACAAAAATGTGAATGTCATACCAAAGCATAATAAATTTTAAGCTAAAGAGAATGACTTTGTCATTAAGCATTCAATGCTTTCTTTCAATGGAAAACACATAAATGTGGAGGCCATACCAAAGCATAAAATGCATTAGCTAATGACAAAACTATTAGGTGTATCCAAGCCACCTAATATTTATATTTGCTTGGATGACATGGTAAGCCATATGGCTTTGTCTCCATTGGTAAATAAAAATCAATATATTAATAATGATTTATTTACCTTCAATTATGTTGTAGTAATTATCTCATAATTATTACTAACTTGATTATCTCATAATCAAAGAATTCTATAAAACATTAAGTTAAACTAATTTAACATAGTTTTCATTTATGACAATAAATATTATTAATCTTATTAATAATATATAAATAAATATAATGTGAGCATATAATTAGACAATCTAATTATATTAGGTTTGCTACAGTTAATCGAGCTAGCATGGGGACCAAATGGACCTACGGTTCCGAGCTCCAATAATTCCGAAATATTAATTAAACTCTTTAATCAAATATTACAAATTATTAACTCCGCGTTATTCCACTAAAAACTTGAAGTTGAACTCCCGTTACCGTAGATGGATTAAGTAAACAGAACATTTTCGGTGTCCATCGATATAGTCATTACATATGGATATAGCCCTTCACGAATATCTCATAAATAGAGACGGGTCATAAGTCTGTTAAACCCCTCTAAATATTTTGTCTCTTAAGCACCATTGATTCTATAATGAACAATTAATTCATAACAATTATGAATATAAAATACTTTCTATTTGTAATAGAAAAGTTGAGCGCTCAAATTGTTCAAGTCCCGAATAAACTCTTAAAATAGATATTCATCTTCTTCTCGTAAGAATGAGTGAATTCCATATTTATGTAAAACGTTCACAGCTACATACCAAATCATATCCCCAAAATACGTAGTTATTGGCTGGGAATGCAACACCAACCTCACCATAGTAAATCAAAGGACATAACCTGTCATGCAAGAGTTCGTAGTACACTCATGATTAAGATCGAATCCATAAATGACCATCTATTAGATAAAATGAATTTCTTCGGTTAACGGATATTAAAAGAAATTCGTATTTATCTGAGTCCAGTCCTATATGATCTTATCATACAAGGTGCCTCCATTCCCATGTCACTACATGAACGATCCTGGATCAAGATAGTCATACAAGTATAGAATAGACCGCAGCTATAGTTAAACCACAAACAAAGTACCCTTCTTGTTCGCTCTCTATGGACTATTTAGATTACTAACTTTAGACTTAAATCCTCTTGTGCATCAAACATACACTAAGTCTAAAGGTACAAGAGTAATCAAGGTAAACAAGACAATTAGACAATATGCGAAATAAATCAAACAACTTTGATAAAATGAATAATGCATTTATTATTATGGCAAAAATCAATTCCGTTTACAATACATGAAGCTCTAGGACATAAATCTCAACACATGGATCTCTTGGGTCGCTTCCCGAAGATTCACCGATGACATTTGACTCGAACAGAATTAATCTGGGATTAATTATGAGAGAGAGAAAATTAATCTGAGATTAATTACGGCAAGAATTTATCTGGGATAAAATTCGATTAGAAGAGAGAGAACAATTAATTTGGAATTAATCGATTAAATAATATATTGGATATATTAATTGAAATTAGATTTCAATGCAGAATTAAAATTGGATTTTAATACGGGCGAACGAATTAATTTAGCATTAATTCGCAAGCGACTTTCGTAATAATTATGCTAGGCATTATTATTTAATTAAATTATATTTAATTATATCGCAACGGTAAATTTGTTTAATTCGGAATTAAACGAACCCGGACCCGATCGAAGTTGCGTGTTGGTTGTTCGACTTAAATTTGGAATTTAAAAGTGGTGGGACCCACTTGACTTACATCAACAAGTTTGACTAGTGATGGAAGTTGTTAAAGGTTGAGTGAAAAGCTTGGATTGCTTGTTTCTTACACTAACCAAAACCAACACACTTTGTATTTTATTTTGAATGACTTATACCAACTTTAATTTTTTGGAATTGGTAATTGATTTTAGAAATCAAAAAGAAAACAAAAACAACTCTCTCTCTCTCTCTCTTTCTTTCCCTACCTCCATTGCCGAACATGAAGCTCCTTGGAGGAGAAAAAATTTCTTTCATTTTCTTGTTCTTGCTAGCACATAAGGAGTTGAATAAGGTGATAGAGAAACTCACCCAAGTGTTGGAAACACTTAAGAAAGCTTGGAGCTTCCATCTTCAAAGAAAAAGTTTTGAAATCTCATCCAACCAATGTAAGTTTTTTCGCAACTTTCTTTGGTAATTTTCACACACGAATCACTCTTAGAGATCCTTGGCATGTTCTAGAACACTAACATTTACAGCAATAAAATAGAGAATTTATACGACTTGGGCTAATAGATATGGAAGTTACTCTATAGATTTATTGTTGTTTGTTTTGAGATTTTTTATATAGTTTTTGTAATGATCTTGTATTTTACTTTGTGTATTGTGATTTTCCTTTCTTCTTGTAAATTTTTTATTCACCAATTACTTTCGAGAGGTTGGAAAATCAGGTTGAATTTGTAATTCCTCCAGAGCCTCATTAAAATTAGGTGTGAATTCAATTTTTTAACTAGTTATGGATTTACATAATGCATAGAGTTTATATCTTTAAGTTTATCTTGACTAAGCTTGAGTCTTATATTTTTTTCCCTAAATATTGTATTCAAGTTAATATGGTCGTGTATTTACATCCTATGTGGTGTTTATTATGAAGAATTTCATATTTTCAAAAAAAAACCTCAGGTATAAAGCATAGTCACTGCCAATCGAACTGCGTCCAGGGTATGGGTGGGCATTATCGGATTCGGATCGGATCGGACCGAACCCGATCCGATCCGAAATGCCCACGATTGTTTGATTCGATCGGATCGAATCAAACAATCGAACTCGATCCGATCCGATCCGATAATTATCGGATCGGATTGGTTCGATCCGAATTCGAATCGAATCGAATCGGACCAATTCGATCCGAAATCATCCTATTTCGGATCGGATTGGTCCGATCCGATCCGAATTCGGTGGGTTTGAGTCAAAAAAATAGAGCGGATCGGATCGGATAAAATCCGATCCGATCGATTTTTTTTTTTTTTATATATAACGACGTCGTTTTGCATATTAAAAAAAAAATTTCGATCGGATCGGATCGGATTTTCGTTCGGATTTGCAAATCGGATCGAATCGGATCCGATCCGATCCGATGCCCACCCCTAGTCCAGGGGCATCGTGTGAAAGCAGTTAATTGGTAACTCCTTTTTGAAAATGAGAGACAATAATTACCAGACCAAAATGCTGGAATTAGCATAAATCATAAAGGAATCTATGCAAGATTAAATATATCAAGGCATAATTACATTATAGAAATGGATCGATGACACTTGTTTTATTTTCTATTAATTATTTTTCCAAAAGAAATAAAATTAGAGTTTAGAGCTGTGGAATTTATGTTGTCCATATAGTGTCATTAAACAGAAAATTAAATGCAACAAACAAATCAAAACCAGAAAAATGAAAGTAGATCTAGTCTAACATGCATAAACCCTAAAACTTTGATAACAAGAAAAACCTGGTAAACTTGATGAAATGCAGTCCGAGCGAGATAAATCTATGTCCTTAAGAACTTATCAGCCCCGTCTCGGTGCTCTACGGCTTTTGTGGCTAATGTTCTCCCAGGATAACCAGGATTCCACTTGTTCAAGGGGCACACCTTAATAAGATCTTGAACTTGGAATATGGTGGAATTCTCTCAGACTCAAGAAAATAATATGAGACTCTCAGTTTTGGAAGAAATTCGGATTTCTTCCTTGTGTGTAAAAAGGAACATAAAGCTTCCTTTTATAAGCATGTAAGGGTGCCTCAAAAGCACCCTTAGGGTTGGGGTGCAACCCTCCAAAGGGTTATACCCCTCATATGCACCACTTGGAGCATATGATCATTTTACACACACTTGGAGGACATGTCCCCAAGGGGTACCATCCAAAGGACATGTCCCTCCTCCATCCAAACAAGTATATTTGAAGATTTGAAGAATTTCTAACAATCCCCCACAATTTTTCAAATATTCATGCATACCATTTGAGAGAGTTTTCGTGAACTAAAGTTGCATCGAAATAGATAGCTTTCGCCTTGAACCTTTCCTAGTGAATGACAATCGGATTTACTTGGCAAACCAGTGACCCATAGTCTTGAACTGTTCTGCCGTTGGTGTAAACCAAGACAATTGCCAACACACAGCTTTACTTCGACCATTTCCCGTTCTACGGTTGTGTTCATTTCGGCCCTGAATAGCGATCCTAGATTCATCAAGTACTTTAGGGTAACCCGCCTTTAAAAGTTCCCATGGAAGCGGCCTCACTTCTTACTTGAAATAAGTGATCTACTATGAAGAGGTAATCTGTATTTACCCCATTAGGACTCATCTCTTAATATAGTGATCATTAAAAGCCTTAGCTTATCCTAACCATGACAGACAGCACTCAGCGTCATTATCGGAATGGGAAAGAGTACAAAACTCTTCACTGATTGTTTTGAATTGCAAAAAATTTCTATTGTCCCTTTTGAACCTAGATCTTGGGATCTCTAGTTAGCTAGGTTGGGTTTCCACAGTGACAATTCTTAAGTTATAGGCTTCAAGCCCATTCCCCTCGATGACTTCTCAACTTGCTCTCGAGGAAAACCTTTAGTTAGTGGATCCGCTAGGTTTTCTTCGGCTTAACATAATCGATCGATATTATGCCACTTGAAAGCAGTTGACGTATGGTATTATGTCTCCGACGTATGTGTCGAGACTTACCATTATACATTGTATTTTGGGCTCTCTCAATAGCCGATTGGCTGTCACAATGTATGCTTATCGCTGGCACCGGTTTGGGCCAACTAGAATATCCTCCAGGAAGTTTCGAAGCCATCCCGCTTCTTCCGCTGTTTTATCTAACGCTATGAACTCTGATTCCATAGTAGATCGGGCAATACATGTTTGCCTCGAGGATTTCCATGACACGGCTGCATTACCAAGTGTGAAAATAAATCCACTCATAGATTTGGAATCCATTATATCAAATATCTAGTTAGCATCGCTATATCCCTCTAGAACAGCAAGATATCTCTCGTAATGTAGCCCATATTTTGAAGTTTCTCATACCTCAAAACTTTTACTATGGCTTTCCAGTGGTTATGTCGTGGATTGCTAGTATATCTGCTAAGCCTATTCACAGCTTGAGCGATATCAGTTCATGTGCAATTCGTGAGATACATCAGACTTCGGATGATCCTCGAATACTCTAATTGCGATACGTTTGAGCCAGTATTCTTTGATAGATGAAGAGTTAGGTTAGCTACTCCCAAATCTTTCATATCAAATTTGCTGGATAACACTTTCTTTGTAGACTGAATCAACTCATGATTGTTACCAATTATCAGCATATCGTCTACATAGAGACGTACAATGACATATCATTTTTGAGTTGATTTGGTGTACACACACTTATCACACTTATTGGTTTTAAACCCACTTGACAACATCTCTTTGTCAATTTTCCTCATGTCATTATTTGGGTGCTTGTTTTAATCTTACAAGGATTTTACAAGTTTGCACACCTTCTGTTCTTATCCAGGAACATTAAACTCTTCTGATTGTTCCATGTAAATCTCTTCATCCAATTCACCATTCAAGAATGTCGTCTTTACATCTATTTGATGTATTTCAAGACCAAATATAGTTGCTATGGCTATGAGCATTCTTATCAATGTGATACGAGTCGCTGGTGAATAGGCGTCAAAGTAATCAAGGCCTTCCTTTTGTCTATAACATTTTATGACAGGTCTTGCCTTGTACTTATCTATTGATCCATCCATTTTTCATCTTCATTTTGATTATCCATTTGTAGCCCAATGGCTTACAACCTGGAGGAAGATCAACCAACTCCCAAGTATGGTTTTATAGGATTGATTCAATCTCACTATTAATAGCATCTTTCCACAGAGGTGCCTTCGGAGAAGACTTTGCTTCTTTATAGCTTTGAGGCTCATTTTCTAACAAGTATGTCAGAAAATCGGGTCCAAATGACTTAGACGGTCTAGCTCTCTTGCTACGTCTAGGTTCATTTGCCTCAATATTTTCATGTTGATCTGTCTCTTGGTCAACCTGATCACTGTCCTTGACAGTATCAATAGAACTTTTGAGAGACTCTCTTATTTGTCTTTCCTTACAAGGAAATGTCTCTTCAAAAAATATCGTTTGGCTTGGCTTTCATTAAAATCTTTTTTAAGCAATGACATTCTCATACTACAATCGGTGAAAGCTTGGCTTTCATTAAAATTCTCCATAAGAAACTTGGGAGAGACAACCTTTATTCTAGGAATAAGGATCTACTGGGATAGATCTAAAAGTTGTTGGCACTCTCCAAGAACTCGTACATTGACAAAGTGTTGAAGAGATTCAACATAGATCAGTCTAAGAATGGGCTGCTTCCAGTGTCACATGGCGTCTCTCTATCTAAGAACATGTGTCCTAAAACTCAAGATGAGAGAGATTCAATGAATCGGATCCAGTTCGCTTCTGCAGTCGGATCGATAATGTATGCCATGGTATGTACGCGACCTGATGTCTCGTATGCTTTGAGCATGTGTAGTCGAAATCAGGCCGATCTATGTGATGGTCACTGGATTGATGTAAAGAACATCCTTGAGTATCTTAGACGAACTAAGGATGCATTTTTAGTCTATGGAGAAGGAGAAATTGAGGTGACTAGGTTCATCGTTGTAAGTTTCCAACCGATAAAAATGACTGTTAGTCGCAATAAGGGTACATATTTTGTTTGAACAACGGAACAGTGAGCTGGAAATCTTCCAAGCAAGATACTGTTGCCGATTCAACAACAAAAGCGGGATATATTGATACGGCTAAGGCAGCAAAAGAAGCATTTTGGATCTATAAATTCCTAATTGGATTAGGAGTAGTTCTATTTGCAACTGAGCTGGGATACAACACAGGCTAAGGAACCACGGTCTCATCAAAGATCCAAGTATATACTTCGATGGTTTCATCTGATTCGAGAGATCACACATCGTGGCGATGTGAAGATCGAAAAATCATTTCAGGTGATAACCTTGCAGATCCGCTGACAAAAGCTATATCTCAGCAAAAGTTTGAGCGACCCGTACATAGTTCAGGTGTTGGATACTTGAGTGATTGGCTATAGGACAAATGAGAGATTGTTGGACAATTATGACTCATAACATCACTATTTGTAAAAGACATGATGTTTTTGTACAAATTAACTATGTGACAAAGGAAATTGCTCTTTTATCATTTTGTAATTGGATTACTTGGATATATAAATGATAAAAGTCCATATGATTAGTACCATATTAATAAGATATGATACAGTATTAATCCACGAAAGGTTTAATCATTAAATATCCCTAGTCGTAGTATTATAGAGACTGGACATCGATAATGAGGAATATACTAGTATTACACTTGTGCGCGTTATGGATGCTTAACGACATAGTTCTCATATATTTAAGTATTGGATACTTATGCAAGTGTGATAGAAGGTTATGTTAGCCGTTGGACCGGGAACAGCTTCGCTCTGGATAGACCCCTCAGAATCTCATTGGTAGTATGACTATGTGTCTATGGGAATCTGAATCAGGGTAGGTGTATGTGGTATTAATCTGAGACTTGTATCGCTAATACTTGCGACAATCAATATACTTTGGTTTTGGTCATCTGGAGCTTTAACAGGTTCTGTGTACGCCTCTTCTAGGTTTACTGAGAATCGTAGTGTATTGGGTGTGATGTCAAGATGGAAGTATCACTTCAGTCATATGCAGATGATGATCACGCAGGATACAGAACTATCACTCTTAAATGTTGCAGCTATCGGGATAGTATTACTAGGTCATGATTATCCGATTACAGAGACTAGTTGTTGATGATCCGATATATGCTTCGTACGGGGCAGACACAATTCCATCCCTAGGCCTAGCATGTGACATCTGATACTGGATCGTATTACCCAATATATTGTATACTACGCCTGATACATATTATATATTCCTCGTTGAATATTTCTGGAGAATTGGGTAGGCACGGTGCTTTGCTAGAAGCCAACCATGTCTTGTAAATCGGTGAGAACGTGGTACGGGGTACGCACGTATTCAGATAGTCTGATGACCGTATTTACTGCCAACATATCCAGGGATCTCTTGGGTCGCTTCCCAAAGATTCACCGATGACATTTGACTCGAACAGAATTAATCTGGGATTAATTACGAGAGAGAAAATTAATCTGGGATTAATTATGACAAGAATTTATCTGGGATTAAATTCGTCTATAAGAGAGAACGCGATTAATTTTGAATTAATCGATAAATTAAATTTAATAGTTAAATTGGATTTTACTATTTAATTTATTTATTATGGGCTAAAATAATATATCAGATATATTAATTGAAATTGGTTTTCAATACGGAATTAAAATTGGATTTTAATTCAAGCGAACGAATTAATTTGGAATTAATTCGTAAGCGACTTTCGTGATAATTTTGCGAGGCATAATTATTTAATTATTTAGCGATGGAAATTTCGTTTAGTCGGATTAAACGAACCGGGTCCAAAGTGTGTTGTGTTAGCTAACTTGAATTTAGAATTTAATTGGGTGGGACCCACAACTTACATCAATTGTTTGACAAGTTGATGTGAGTAGTTGGCATCATTTAAAAAGACATCTTTTTGTCAACTCACACACAACTTTTGAAACAAGTTTTGGAAACTTAAAAACACTATTCATTTATCTCTTTCCTCTCCACTCTTCACCATGGCCGAATTTTGCTTCTCTTGGAGGGCAAATTTTGCTTCAATTTTGTTCAAGCTAGCACTTAAAGTGAAAGGAAAACTCACCCGAGAGTTTAGAACTATTCATTTTAGAGATCCTTGGCATGTGTAGGACACTAACAATATATATATATATATATATAACAAAACAAAACAACAATAAATAGATAAAAAAAAAATTAAAAAAGATGGGAAATGCAACCCGCCTTTTGGTGGATTGTCATTTCCTACCTAATGGTCCCATGCAATTTGTAAATTATCTGTAAATTATCTAGCACCTTAGAAATACAACTGAATTTCCATAGTCTCTCTTGAGACTTGTGAAGAATAGTTTTTGTGTGTTTTATTTTTCTTGTAATTTATTTTTCTTTTATTAATAAAATTATTAGTGTTTTATTCAAATGACGAGTAGCTAATTTGCATCCCACTGGGGTAAATTATAAAGCTCTTAGTCTAAAATATAGGTGATTTTTTATATTATATTTATAAATTATGATTATTTCTTTGTACTCTTTCCAGATTATTTAGGACTCTTGATTAGTTGTAGACAATCCCTAACTGACACAGATAATACTTGAATCTATAAATTCAAGAGAGTGGACTATTAAAATCTGAATTAATTATAGATAAGACGATTCTACATGTGTTGAGAGTGGACTATTAAAAATCTGAATTAATTATAGATAAGACAATTCTACATGTGTTGGCATATTTAGTACATTGACAATGACATAGACTAATTATAAACAATACAGATTACATATGTTGGCATAATTAATACCTGAAAATCATGAAATAAATTAATTGAGAAATAATTATAATTTATATTTTATAAAAGTAAAAATTATTTTATATTTGAAATATAAAGAGTGGATCACCTAATCCCCAATATTTTATTTTATTAGTTGAATTATTATTTTATCATATTAAATTTATTCTCTATGGATCGATCCCGGACTCATAGGATTATTTTATTACTTCAACACTCTTAATTTTCCCAAAATTAATGGATAATTTATACACATTTCTACTTTATGGGGTAAAAATGTGAATAATTTTTAAACTGTAATTTTCAAATTAAAGTTTATACATAGTGGTTAGGTGTCAGTTTTAAAATTAGGTATTCGAAATGAATATTGATGGTTATGGTTTAATATTTAGGATAATAAAAAACAATATATAAAGTATGATTATTATTATTATTATTTATTAGTATTAGGATTATTATTATTATTATTTTATTAGTATTATTATTATTATTATTAGTATTATTATTATTATTATTATTATTATTATTATTATAATAATAATAATATTATTATATTATTATTATTATAATTATAAGTATTATTATAATTATATAAATTATTATTTATTATTCTTATTATTATTAGGATTATTATTTTAATTATATAATAATAATAATATAATAATAATAATTATATAGATAATTATATAATAATAATAATAATAATTATATATAATAATAATAATAATAATAATAATAATTATATATATATTTAATTTGGTAGTGTTATGGTAGTGTTTTTGAGATAAGCTATCAGTTTGATGTTGAGCTTCATTGATACATATAGAGGAAAAGGACAATTGCTTTAACCAGCTAATAAAAGACCATCCACCAGTGTGACTTCAAACGTTTCATTTTAGGGATGGAGATATATTACATATGACCAAACGACATAACAGAATATCCAAGGCGACAATGAGTTTTGGGGTGGTAGACGAGTTCCTAAAATATGTGACCCTTAATAATAAAAAAGAGAATTTTTTGACTATTATAATATTTATAAACTTTTTTTATACTTAGATCTCTTAATTATGACGGAAATTTAGAAGTCCAAATAGCCGTATGTGTGGACCGTCCAGTTCAAACATGTGGAAAAATAAAAAACAAAAACTTGGTATGAATAGGATCATAACAACATGAAATGTATGGCTTAAGTCGTTATTACACCTGACTGATGCACTTGGATGGCTTTATAAATTTTTTTTATAAAAAATGCTTAAGAGAGATGATGATAGTTGTTTCCGAGAGACGTGGCTTGGTGATGTAGGACTTAAGATCTCATATTGAGATCCTGGATTCAAATTTAGGGAGTACGTTTCTTGTAAAAATCTGTGACAACCGGGGATTTTACCTGCTCCGCTTAAGCTCAGAATGGGTGATTTAACGACGGAGTTTCCTACGATTCAAAAAAAAAAATGACGATAATTCAAATTTTTGCTACCTTATGATGTCTAAATACATAGTTTGAGTACACATGTATAGTGAATGATCATCAATGATTGCCTCATTTTCTGAAGAATGTGCACATGCAAGTTATTTCTTGCCTTGCAATCTGCTGATTTTATGATTCCTTATCCTAAACTTGGCTAATCTAAAGCTATCTTTCCAATTTCTTGTTCTTGTTAGCATTCCAAGAAAAATTCTGATTGATTGTCCTCGTGCCCTTGGAGTTATTTTTTTTATTTTATTTTTTGTATTAACCAGTGAACCAAGATCTTGCAACCCTAGCATTCTTTGGAGTTGGGGTGAACTTGGTGCTGTTCTTGACAAGGGTTTTGCAACAAAACAATGCTGATGCTGCTAACAATGTCAGCAAATGGACTGGGACTGTACATCTTTACTTGTCGGTGCTTTCTTGACTTTGTTTGCTGAGTACTCCTACTGGGGAAGATTCAACTTGTGCCATCTTTCAGGGCATATTTGTCATTGTAAGTAACCTTGCTAACATTCTGCAGAACCTAAAATGCTAATTGTATATAATCTTGGCACTTGATACCTAACTATTTGTTTACCTGCGTGTCAATGAAATAACAGGGACTGGTATCGCTATCACTATCATCGTACCTTTTCTTTATCAGACCAAAAGGTTGCGGTGATGAGCTAACTCCATGTGGAACACATTCAAGGTTGGAGATTTGTCTGTTTTATCTCTCTATCTATCTTGTTGCTCTGGGAAATGGAGGGTATCAGCCTAACATAGCTACATTTGGGGCTGATCAGTTTGATGAAGAGGATCCAAAGGAAGGACACTCAAAGGTAGCCTTCTTTAGCTACTTTTACTTGGCTTTGAACCTGGGTTCTCTCTTCTCCAACACCATTTTGGGATACTTTGAAGATGAAGGCATGTGGGCACTCGGATTCTGGGTGTCTGCAGGCTCCGCCATTGCAGCACTGGCCCTGTTTCTCGCAGGAACCACTAGGTACAGGCACTTCAAGCCAAGCGGCAACCCTCTTGCCAGGTTTTGTCAAGTACTTATCGCTGCAACTAAGAAATGGAGGGTTCAGTTATCCGTGGAAGGAGAAGACTTGTATGATGTAGATGCAAATGATAGCTCCGTGAAAGGTAACAGAAAGATCCTCCACACCCACGGATTCAAGTAAGTATTCTAACATGATTCTTTACTCCTTGCTCAAAATCTACATATTGTTTATATGGCTCCTCATAAAACTTGAACTGTGCATCAGGTTTTTGGATAGAGCAGCTTATATCTCATCAAGAGATTTAGATGAGCAGAAGCAGGGTAGGTCCAATCCCTGGCATCTCTGCCCTATTACCCAAGTGGAAGAAGTTAAATGTATACTGAGACTGCTTCCCATTTGGCTCTGCACCATCATCTATTCTGCAGTCTTTACACAAATGGCTTCTCTTTTTGTTGAGCAAGGTGCTGCAATGAAGACTACAGTCTCCAACTTCAGAATCCCACCTGCAAGCATGTCTAGCTTTGACATTCTAAGTGTGGCAGCTTTCATATTCCTTTACCGAAGAGTTATCGATCCGCTTGCCAGCAGAATAGGAAAAAAGAATTCCAAAGGCCTTACTGAGCTTCAAAGAATGGGAATTGGCCTTGTTATAGCAATAATGGCAATGCTTGCAGCTGGGATTTTGGAATGCTATAGACTTAAGTATGCCAAGACGGACTGCAGACACTGCAAAGGGGCGAGCTCCTTGAGCATCTTCTGGCAAGTTCCTCAATATGCATTAATAGGAGCTTCTGAAGTTTTCATGTATGTTGCTCAGCTCGAGTTCTTCATTGCACAAGCACCAGATGGCTTAAAGAGCTTCGGAAGTGCACTCTGCATGACATCAATTTCACTGGGGAACTATGTAAGTAGCTGGATGGGTACCTGGAAATCTCAACAAGGGTCATCTCGATAGATTCTACTTCCTCTTAGCTGGCTTAACGACTGTTGACTTGGTTGTCTATATTGCCTGTGCCAAATGGTATAAATGTATAAAACTGGAAGCAAAATGTGCAGAAACTGATGAGCAAGACAACTTTAAGGTCTGATGTACATAAACATCACGCTGAAATGCTTTAAGCCCTACAATACCTTTTTTTTTTTATATATATATAATAATAAGATGAGGGATGGGGAAAACACAAACAGTTTGCAGAGAGCTTCAGTTCAAAGAAACGAGGCTTCTTAGAAGGCATTTTTATCTAGAAGCCTCTTCATTGAAATCCACCACTCCTAAAAGCAATCTAGTTAGTGTGTGAATGTTGTATTTGGAGCTAGGTTTAGCAGAAGAGTGAAGACTGAAGAGATGGGTAACTTCTTGTAAGATGACCTTTCAGATCTTCTCACTTTCAATTGTCATTTGTTGGTTCTATTCCTTATAAAAGCAGAAACCTGCCCTTTTAGGCAAATTCTAATGTGAATGTAATATTCATAGTATCTCTCTTAATTAAAGCACCCCATTTCTCCTCATTTAGTTTCATCAGGTCTCCTTTCTTATCCACGAAAACTTATGTGATCATTTTTTACACATAAGGGCCTAGCATTAAATTTGAATTTAGATCCAGTGTTGAGCTGAGATGTGCAAAGTTTTTTATTATTTTCTATTACGTGTGCTTTAATTAGCATTTTAGGATTAAGATTCAGTTGCATTTAAATTGTTATCCAATTACTATCGATCATAATTTATAAAAGGCTCAATACAAGGCTCAGGTTAGCACTGAATCCAAGTCCATTAAATTTAAACCAAGGAGATCTATTGAAAGCAGAGTTCTAACAGAAAACTTCAAAAAGATGACAGAGATCTATTAAATTTAACCCTAAGGTGAACTTCACAAGTTAATAAATGTCATCTGAATTCTAGTGTATAACAGAAACTTCAAGTTCAAGAATTGTAGGGAAATTAAATTGAGACTACTCAGTCAATCAAAAAGATATAGCTGAAACTTTTAGAGCAAGCATTAGCAACATCAAATGAAACTTTATCAGTTAATTAATCTAGGGGTTCTAAAACATATAGTTGCGAGATTGTTAACAAATAAAGAAATATAATGCATCAGGTAATCAGCAGTACTCAAAATGTTAACAAAAATGTGTTCTCACAAGTACATATCAGCCTTGGACCTTACAAAACTAAAAAGGTAATTTATTAAGAACTAGCCAAAACTGTTATAGATAGATTGATAGCTCGAGAGAATGTTCCTGCGAGTCATCAGAAAACCGCATATATATATATATATGGGAATGACACCTAGATAACGTAAAAGCGCCAGTCTCTGCTAAATTCTCTTGATGCCAAAAACAAAGAAAATCTACAATATAACAGAGATATCACGTCATCCGTGTAACAATTTAATAATTTATTGCCACGCGTGCTAAAATATTAAAAAACAACTAAAAAGATTTATATTAAATCATACATGTCATTTACTAATTTGTTGGTGATACCACGTCACCCATGCATCTGTTGCACCAAAGAATTACTCCAAAAAACGACAATATGTCACGCTAAATCAGGAAAACAGAGTCTAACTCGTTAAAGAAAAATATAAATAAATAAAACCTAAGAAAACAATCACTTGGTGGCCATTGATGCATTGACTTAATAAGCCAAAACCAAGATAGAATGTGGACAGGTTTTCCCAAACAAAACACGAGTCAGTGATGAAACCACAACTTTTCAAAAGAAAGGACTTGTAAACATGATAATTCTTAATTCCTTCCCTTTGGAGCAAACATTTGTCCCTAGTATCTCTAGACACGGTATGTAGAATCGCTAAATTAACACTACCAACCCTTAAAAGACTACCTTCAATGAGAAAAGTTTATAACAGAAAAGTTGGTAAGAATGCCAGACTTACAAGCACATTGCATAAAAAATCAAATTGTAAGTAATTTGAATAGTGTATTTCACAGGATACTGCACTAGGGACTCACTGATTTGTGAAGGCAAAGATTGTTAACGAAGGCCTATTGTGACTTCAAAGTACAGCATGGATCCTGTTCTTGTGAATCCAATGGTGGGGGTATTGAGAGTGTTACCCATGGTCATTGAATTGAAAGCAAACATTTTACCCAAGTGGCTCTGCAAAAGGAAGCCCTCGGACTCGGAGTAGTCTAATCAGATTATGAAAGGGGAATGTAGATGGAATTTCTAAGTTTTTGGAAATTGCAGCTTTGGAAAATAATTCATTTTTTAAAATACTAATCAGCCCAGATTCAAATTATTACAAACTAAAATGTGAAATTGAATCCAACTTGGAATACCATAATGAAAATAGACTTGATTTCAAAATCCAACGAATCCTTACCTTATGAGCACTAGACTTGATTTCACAAAACTAAAGATTTGCTTTCGAACAGAACATGATCTGCTGCTTGTTGTTGTTGTTTTGGAAAGAAACTAGGACACGTCGCGATCTGCAGAAGACATTGTAGTAGTAGTAGTAGTAGTACACATGCTGTTACTAATGGCTGCCATTTGATTGAATCTGAGGTTTGCTCTGGAAGAGCAGAGACCAAAAACTTTGTTTTGGAAATAAATAATATATTTCTGCCGACTGTGTTGAGGTTTGAGTGTTGCAAACGCCCAACTTTCTTTTCATTATATTTATTTAATAGCAACACCAAATATAATTAGTGTAATTTTATTTTATATTGAAAAAATATTTATTTTGTGTTTTATAATATTTTGATGATGGGTATTTTTTAAAAGAAATTAAGATAATTATCATAATTTTTTTATTATTCATCAAACACTTGAAAATTGTATTTTGATCGAAATATAAGTTTATTATCTTATTATAGATCAAATCACAATATCTAACGAGCCGTCCGATCCAATCACTTTTTTTGATAACCGAGGTGTTTGAACCAACTTAAGCACATATCAATAAATCATCAGAACTTATGCCCTGTGTTCTCAGAAATTTCCCAACACAAATTTAGATCAGTCGCTGATTTTTTACATCAAAAAATATTATGACTCCAAAGAAATACACACCTGATGGAATTCGTGAAACAAATAAAAAAAGATATGCAGTATATTTGATGCGAGTTTGATGGCACTTTCATTGTGACATTTAATTTGCACAACATATCTCCCACAAATCTCTTCAACCACATATATTCTTGTGCTGCCATAGTTGCAGCTTCAGTGCTTAAAAAAGCAACCATAGATTGCTTCTTGCTACACTATGAGATTACTGCTGAACCAGTGCTAAAACAGTAACCTGAAGTTGATCGTCGATTATTTACATCTTCGGCCCAATCCGCGTCAATAAAAGCCACTCAACAAAAAATTTCCACACCTCTCGTACATAAAACCATGATCAAGAGAGCCCTTTACATAAAGCAAAATTGTTTTTGTTGCATCTAAATGAGAACTTCTTGGACACTACATGAACTGAGAAACTACACCAACAGAATAAACAATTTCAGGCCTTGTGATAGTTAAATAAATTAAACTACCAACAAGTTGTCAAAATTTTCTAGCATCTTTCAACAGCTTCCCTTCATCTTTCATCAGTTTGAGATACGGCTCCATTAGAGTTGCCTTTTCTTTTGACTCCCCCATGCCAAAACGTAGTAAGAGATCATTTGCATAGCTTCTTTGAGAAATGAAATACCCATGATCTAATTTTTCAACTTCCAGACCAAGAAAGCAATCAAATTCCCCCAAATTTTTCATCTCAAAACGAACAGATTGTTAGCGACACAATCACGTAATAGATTTTGATGATGCAACACGAGTGAAGACTTCAACGCACAACAGCAAGACATTACAAAAAGATGTCGAAGCACAACGGTGGTGAAGAGCGAAGAATGTGAAGACTGGTGCATATTGAAGAATTTTTTAGAAGACTTAGCTTAGGGCTCTAAATGTATTGTAAATTAATTATTCAAGTACTTAAGCTCATAGGAAACTTGCACATTCACATAGATGCATTAGGCTCAAATACAAAATGCCTAAAAAACTTCATATATGCATTTTTGGTACAGAGACCGGCATACCAGTCCCTTACCGGTCCCCATACCGGTGAGATATTCTGTTTTGCACACTCACTGGAACTAGCACATACCAAACCGGTTTCCATACTGACAACCATACCGGTCATACTGGGGATTTCATACACACTGGACCTGACCATGGTACCACATTATGGGTGCCCCCTCAAGCGACATCACAAACATCTTCTGAACCTGACGCTGCGACAGGCCCTCTGAACTCATTACAGAAACATATTGTCGAGATGGACCCTCGGATCCCCGTTCCCATTGAACTTGGCTATGTCAGGCATTTTGCACTGAGCCGACAGCTGCTCTTCAAAAGTCATTACCTCATAGTCTAACAAATCCCCATGCTTACCCTTCAGCTTGCGGGTAACTGATTCCACCTGATCGCGGAGTTTCTGCAATTCGGCCTGAGACCCGGCTATCCTTCCTGCGGCATACTCAGACATGTCATCATCAAAGATTGGGGCATCATTATTCAACCCGCTCAGAGGGCCCTCACGCCTCTCATTCTCAGAGCCTCCCGCAGCGCGGGGCACAGCCATATTAATCATAGCAGTGGTCAAAGCTTGCAGTTCCTCGGTAACCTTAGTGAGATTAGCTTCCAGCTGATCCATACGAGATCCTTCGTTAAGTGATTCACTCATGTTGGCTAATGGTCTTTTCACGAGTATTCCTTCTTCCCTAACCCAACGGATATCTATGATGTCTTTTAAAACTGCGAGTCAGCATGTATGCGTGCGATGCATGGAATGTATAAGTCGGCCCATTATCATTCCAAAGCATTCAATCATACTATTGCGCGGTGCAAACTTGTCCCAGTTGAAAAAGGCCCAACAGGTTTACACTTTTACGATAACATAGCTAAACGACTTCCAATGATAAGAGGCCTAAACGTAAAATGGCCCATCGGTATTTTAGAAGATTTTGTCCCGATTGCCATAAAGCACGGACTCGCCCCAGTTTAAATGGCCCAACAAGCCCATACCTCATGATAAAAAGTCCAACTGGATCCAAATGACGATGGTCCTAAACGCAAGCATAACAGAATAGTTTCTATTGGTCCTACAACTACAGATTATATGCGGGTTTATGGGGGTATAGACAAAGGCTCCCGCTGGTGAAGGATTGCCCACAACTAGGTCTCCCCACTCAAGGGTCCGAGTGACCAAGTGAGCGCACTTTTTTTATACGCTAAGGTACGTGCCAACGAGTTATGGTACATGACTGACTGTCAAATGGATTTCCTATTGAAGATTCCCCAGAGGGAGGGTGGAGCGAACTCTCTTAAATACCCAAGCCTCTTAGGCTCTTATCGCCTTGGTGACAGGAATAAACAACAAGTCCTCCAAATTAGTCCATCACAGTAAGCTTCGAGTAAATGATTATCTAGGTGCCTTCACAGCTTTTCCTTATAGAAAGGTAGTGAATGAAGGAAGACACCAAACCATTACTTAGCTCTAATAGTGCTTTTAATTAAACCCCTTCAACCCACAGTAGACACAATTAACTAAAGCACAAATCACAAACATTACAAGACATTATTTCGGGGCCGATTCTCTATCCTAGTGGAGTCGCCAGATTATAGGACACAAAACTTGACGACGCTGTTCTAGGCTCGCGGCCTAGTCGGGAGTACAGAATAGCCCACGGGCGAACTAAACCGGAGAAATAAAATAGAGTCGCCACCCAGTGTGAACTGGGAAAATGATTTAAGGCCGCACTCACCCCTCGCAAGGGAAGACCTCAAACCTTTGGGTTCGGAATTGTCCCTTACTTATGCCACTTGTAATGAAAAGATTTGTGCAATAATTTAACTGAGTCTACGCAACAACAACCTACATATAAGTTTGCATACGACCTATATCTAAGTTTGCATGTGACCTATATCTAAGTTTACATGCATGAAAGTAAGTCGGAATAACGGTAAGCACACGATCTCATGCATACATTAAATCGCTAAGCATGGCAATGTAAATAAATAATAATCTAAACATAAACTTAGAAGAGACATAATCAAGTTCATAATGCAAAAGAAATAACTAAATCATGCTTGGAAATAATCAACTAATCATGCATAAAAAATAACATACTAAACAACCTAATTATGCATAAAAAATAACATACTAAACAACTTAATCATGCATAAAAGTAACATATTATTTCTAACAAACAACAAATAAACATAAGATCGGATGACATGAAATATGTGCGTCTCTCAAGCGGTACGTGACATTGTATCCCGAGTGCAGACCGCACTACAGTCCATTCGGATTCGGCTACGAAATTTACGTCCGGGTTTCCATCCGATATACCGCAAGAGATAACACATATTTCATTCATCCCATGGCCACAACTTACATGAAACTATAATACGCATGCTTAGAAATAATAATAACTAACGGAAAGAAAGTGCGAGAATAAATAAAAAGGTGCCCTCAGGTCTGACCTCTTAAGTCGTCTCTTGGAAGTGCGATACACGGCCGTCGGAAGGGTTAACACTCTGCAACTCCTCCGGTTCACTGGTTCAACATTTTCCTTCGATGTTTCGCTGTTTTTGGTTGCTGTTTTACTCTGTTTTGCTACTGTTTTTGCTGTATTTTCTGGTCACTATTTTGCGGTAATTGGGGACTGTTTTAGCTTGCGGTTTGCGGGTTTACTGGACTTTTTTTCAGTGGATAGAATTTTGGTGAAAGGGTGCAGTTTTTCAGTGCAATTTTGCGGTAAAAAGGCTGTGTTCTAGGGGTAAAATTTTGGTAATGTGGAGTTGTATTTCAGGGGTGATTTTATGGCAGTTTCAGGGTGCAGTTCAGGGGTATTTTCCGATAATGTTGGGCAGTTTTTGGTGGTCAGAAGGTGCAGTTCAGGGGCTGTTTTCGGTGGTCATAATGTGCAGTTTCTGGACAATTTTTGGTGGTCAGAGGGTGTAGTGCAGGGGCAGTTTTCAGGGGGTAATTTGCGGCAAGGTGAGGACTGACTTCAGGGGAATTTTGGGATGCTTTAGGCGTGAATGCTTTAGGTTATTTTCTTTGTGTTTTCGTGAGAATGAGCCAGGGGTTTCAAGATTGGGTTTAGGCTTCTTTCAAAGGGTTGGAGCTTGTCCTCGTACGGGAAGGGAAAAAATATTGCAATTATGGGGGATATCTCCTAATAAGTGTACTATAAGGAAAAATCTATGTAATGACTGTTTTCGCACGATTAACAATCATTACATTTAATTTGAAAAGGCCCTCAGTTAGGTAACATTTTCCTACATACATATCATTCTTTGTCATTACAAACTTATCAGAAACAAATACTAGCTTAAAACCAGCCTTACTAAGAAGAGAACTCGAGACCAATTTCTTCCGAATATCCGGAACGTGCAGTACATTTCTCAATGTTAGCTCCTTTCCTGATGTCATCTTCAGAACCACTGTACCTTGTCCAACCATCTGAGAGGTAGACGAGTTTCCCATTGTCAGATGATCGCCGCCATCGACCTTCTGGTACATGGAAAATATCTTGTTATCTGCACAAATATGATGAGTAGTCCCAGTGTCTACCCATCATTCCCTCGGATTCCCAACTATGTTGGCTTCAGTTACCACTGCTGATAGTTCCATCTCTGAGATATCATCAGTCAGTTGCTCACCCTCAGTGACATGGGCCTCATTTTTCTTTTTCTTGCCCTTGTCCTGAGACTTCTTGTTTCTGCAGTCCTTTGACATATGACCGCTCTTTCCACAGTTGTAGCATTTCCCCTTGAACTTCTTGTTCGAATAATCAGCTCCACCGTTCTTTCTTTTCTTGCTACCCTTCACACCCTCAATGATGTTGGCCTTAGACTTCATAGTCTTGTAGCTGGCCTTCTCGGACATCATGTTGTCCTCCTCGATTCTCAATCGAACACTAAGGTCTTCAAGGCTCATTTGCTTCTTTTTGTGTTTCAGATAGCTCCTGAAGTCCTTCCACGATGGAGGCAACTTTTCAATTATGGCCGCAACTTGAAACATCTCACATAGTTTCATACCTTCATCCAGTATTTCATGAATGATCAGCTGCAGTTCACCCAACTGAGACATCACCGTCCTTGAATCTATCATCTTGTAGTCCAGGAACCTACCCACGATAAATTTCTTTTGTCCGACATCCTCGGTTTTGTATTTATTCTCGAGAGATTCCCAGAGAATCTTCGCAGAAGTCATGCCTTGGTACACATTGTACAAGGTATTGTCAAGACCACCCAAAATGTAGTTCTTGCATAAGAAGTCTCCAGACATCCAAGTCTGTTCTCGCTCTTCCTTGGCCAATTCAGATTCACCCTCCACAAGACCCGGAGGATCTTTAAGGAATTTAGCCAATTGGAGAGTTTTCAGGTAGAACAGCATTTTGGTCTGCCACTGTTTGAAATTTGCCCCACCAAATTTCTCCGGCTTTTCTCCATGAGAGACCGGTACTGTGATATTTCCGCTAGCCATTTGTAACTGGAAAATCCAATAGGGGTCAATTAGTCTACAAAAGACAAATTGCACAACGATCAACGAATGATCTTGTTCAAAGTGATGTACTAGGTAACCACTTGTTGTTCTATTGGACGGTGGATCCAATAAACACAAGTCCTTGAATTTAAACTAAAGATTCTTTAGAAAAATGAATAAACGAATATCGCCTTTTAGATAGAATATTCTCTAAACACTTTTCCAACAGGATCTTTTAGCAATTCAAACCCAGAACTACACTTTATACAATAGACAATATACAATATGTGTAAATATGTGTAGGTGTCAATCAAGATTGGATGGAAATTCTTGTGTATAACTACACTTTAAATTCTCAACCAAGTATGCAACACACAATCAATTTCAACTTTATCACTATGTGTATGTTTGTGATAATTGAACAACCTAATAATAACTTAAATCTATACTACCAAGATTAATGTGTTACAGTATATGATTTACTAAGTTAATATTAATTTTAATTTGCAGTTTATAATAATTACAGTACTATTTCGTTAGTGTCACGTTCGTGTATTCGTTCGAACGAGACTGGCAGTGTGGGTGCGTTCGTGTTGCGTTTGACAACGCGTTCGAACGATGTGTTTCCAGAGAGTTCACGTTCGAGTACCGTTTGATAACGCGTTCGAACGAAATGATTCCAGAGAGTTCACGTTCGTATAGCGTTCGAGAACGCGTTCAAACAGAATGATTCCAGAGAGTTTGCGTTCGAGTTGCGTTTAGGACGCGTTCGAACGTTCTTAGGCAGAAGGCTTGCGTTTGAAGACGCGTTCGAATGATTCCAGATTTTTGCCTTCGCGTGCGTCGGGCGTTCGAACGCCCTACGGGTTTTTCATGCACAGTTCGTATTTTTTCCAGAAAACTTCTACCCTAGCATGCGAATTTACAGTCTAACAACACTAGAATGCAATAAGTTCTTAAGATTGTTGTAAAATTTGGTGTCATTAAACGTTAAAACAACATGCTACAAACAATTCAACCAGGAAATACCAATAGATTATCAAAAACCCTAAAACTTAAAACATGAAACAATAAATAGAAAAACCTGGAAAACTATTTCGAATCCAAGTCGAGATCTCTCTCTGTCCTTAAGAACTTATTGGCCCCGTCACAGGTGCTTTACGGATTCAATTAGCCAATGTTCTCCCAGGATAACTTGGTTCCTTCTTGTCCAAGGAGCACTCCCTTAACAAGTATTCGAACTGAGAATCAATGGTGGAACTCTCTCCAAAAGCAAAACAAAACAAAATGTCTCCCTCAAATTCGGATTTTTCTTCTCCCATTTGTAATGAATAAACTGCCTCATTTTATCAGGCATGTAAAGGTGCCAATAGGGCACCCTTTGGGTTGGGGTGCAACTCCCCAAAGGGTTGTACCCCTCACAAACACCCAAATCTACAAAATGACAAAAGTACCCTTAATGAATATTTAGAAGAATTTCCAATATAGTACTCCGAAGTGATATGTTTTTATTTACCATTCCAGGAAGTTCTTTAGTAGCACGGCAAGACTAAGGCTTTTGTCACGCTGACGGGACTCGATTCAATTCATAAGACATAGTGAGTTGCATCAATTCATCTTTGATGGTAAAGAAAAAGGTATGGTCCATCTTGTACTCTAAATGTGGAATAGGCTTGTGGGTCCATTTATTCTCTAATTGACTTCATGTAACCTTTCCCACGCAACTGACTTCATATGGAAATTAAGTATCTCATTTTGCTTTGAACTTTGGTAGATCCTTCATTTTCTGGTCATTTGCTGCGTGAAACATGCATCCAATTGATTGACAAAGGCTTCTATCGAATCTCTGACTGGGGTTTCTGCGTGGAACATATATGCACTTTGGGTCTTTAACCCTTTTTTTTTTTAATCATCGCCGACCGCACTTAATGGGAAAAATAATCGCAAGCAAATGAATATATTAATCTTATATCCAAACAACGACGTCTCATTTTATAAAGTAAAAACTTAATGAAAAATTTAAGGGAAAATGATACTTAAATTTGACCCTTAATATTTAGGGAAAGAGGCATAAAATACAAACTAATGTTTAAAAAGAAACATACAAATCTTATTCGTTAATAAATTTTATTATTTTGTATTAGAAAAATACGATTTAGCATATTTGTTTTATAACATGTAATTTCTAAGAAAATAAATAACATTAATCATTTAATTGTTATTAAAAAAAAGGGGGTTAAGAAATAGGTGGTTGTATGATTTTTTTTTTTTTTTAAAAAAACACTAGATATATGGTTTTATGTCAATTTCCCTAGGGTCAGATAATTGCTTTCCCAAATCTTAATAGTTAAAACAAATTAGTTTATTAGCAAGCTCATGTTCATGTATCAAAATGTTAAATTGTTCAGTTTTGTAAGGAAAATTAGGATTAGGAAAAACCATTACTGAATTTCTAATAATTTAATCACCTTATCTCATGCAAATGTAAGTGATTATCTTTCCATTTATCTATTGTTTAATTTGTTAAGAAGAAGAAATATCAAATTCTGCAAGTTCATGCATGATTTTCGGACATAAAAATCACATTTATGTTGATTTACCTATTATTAAATGACAAAAATAATTAAGTCGTTTTATAATGAGAGATCTCAATTAAGAAATAAATAAAATGATTAAAAAAATACAGATTTAAAAAAAAAAATGCAATTTAAGATTAGAAACAAAATTCAAATTGTCCCATATTGTGACCAAATTCATAGCGTACACACATGGCACTTGCCACAATGAAGGGACAACAACAATCACTTTAATTTACGGTCGTTTGGTGATGTATTTTTCTTTATAGTCAAAAAGAAATTATATCCTACAATTCAATTTATAAAGCATATGAGTTCAATGCACATAGATAAAAATATGTCAATAAGAACAAACTTTTCATAAATAAAAAAGAAAGAAAGTTCCAAATGTTCTTTTCCATATATAGTAAAATGACTTTTACAATCCCAAATGTAGAAAATTGACTATTAGAAAGACTTTTCAAAGAGTAGGAGCCCTAATTTATTTATATCTAAAAAGAGAATGTTTGCTCAAGCATATGTTTGGATCGATGAAAGATAATGAAATGTAACTTAAAATTTTTAAAAGTGATAGTTTGGATTGCAGAAGATGATGAAAGTGTAATAAAAATGAGACATTATCTATTGAAAACGAGCCTTCCAAATTATAGAGATTGGGGGTGGAAGTGTGGAACATAATTTAAAAATAATAATATTACATGTGAAGATGAATTTACCTATTAAAAAATAATATTAAAATATTTATATTTTCTATTTTTAAAAACTAAAATGATATATTTGTCTTTAAAACCTATCTAAATTACATTACATTTCATTATTATTATTTTTTAACAAATAATGTTTTAAAATATTATATTATAAGCCTCTTCTTTTAATCCAAATATAGCCCAAGCAATATATGAACATGAACATAGATAAGACACGCAAATACTAATAAAACACATTAAAAAGAAAATACTCCTATAAACATTCTTAATAAAATACAGACCAAAAAATACATAAAACTCCTAATGATCTGAAAATAAAAGGGATTATACTGTATGTTGATCAAAATATAATTTTTAATTTTTTAATTAATAATAAAAAATCACAATTATTAATTATAATTTTTTTTAAAAAAAAAAAAAAAAAACAGAGGTTTATAAAAAGTAACATCATAAAATATTTTAAAAAAAACTAATAAAATATACCTATATTTTAAATATAAAATAAAATTACATACCAATTTAACAATAACATTATTTATTTACCTCATTTTTTTTAATCCCAATAACATAGAACTTAATAAGCCGCCTCCCCTTAGATATATAAATACGAAAATCTAAAACGTCGAGGGGAGCAAAGAAGCAACAAAGCAAGTGGGAAGCTCTCCTCTCACCTCACAGTAACCACAAAACAGAGAGAGAGAGAGAGAGACGAAACAGCTGCGCTGTGAAGCCGCTCGCTCGCTCGCTCGTAATTTTATTTTTTTGATTTTTGATTTTTGATTTTTTTGATTTTAGAAACTGATAATAATGACGTCAGTGACGCTGCCACCACCTTCACAATCTTCTTGTTCGTCGCCTTTGTTTTCTCGCTGTTCTCTCAGTAACCCAACAACTCTCTCTTTCAGAGACTCTCGCTCTCGAATTCACGCCTCCAACGCCGTTGTAAGCAAACCCATCTCTCTCTCTTCTTTTTTTTTTTTTTTTTTTTTTTTTTTTTCATTTTGAAGTATATAATGGCGTAGCCACAACATTGATTTTAGCAGAGAAAATCAAAATTATCTAATTAACAAATTAGACTTTTCATTAAATTATATGACACGTTTTTATAAATTTTCTGATTGAGCGGGTAGGCTGTATGTGGGTGTGGCTCCACTAAGGCACTAAGTATATAATTTTTGTTTTACTTTGATGCTGCTGCTGCTGCTGTTGTTTTTGTTAATGGTGTAATCGGAATATTGATTCATTTGGGCAAAATTTGATTTTTGCAAAAACTGTTAGTTGCTCTTATTTTAGCAGGGCAAAGCAAAATTATCTCATTAGTAAAGCGGACTTTTCTCTTATTCATAGGACATCTTTTTAACAAAATTTCGGATTGAACTCTTAGTGGCTTTGTGGCTTTGTTGTTGTCGTTTTGCTCCTATGCAAGAAATACAATTTGTTTTTGTTTTAATGTGGTAGAGATGTGACATGCCGGAGCCATTGAATTTTCCGAATGGGAAGCCAAATATTCCTATTATTAATGAACGGATGCTGCCCAAATTTTTGGAAACGGAGCGTATTGGGAAACCCACTAACAGAACTAATAACAGGATCAAATTGTTCACTGGCACAGCCAATCCTGCACTTTCCCAGGTATTTTATTATTTGCTTTCACTTTAAATTCCCTTGTTTCGTGTTTGAATAGTGAATTCAATGCATGTTGATGATGAGTCTGTTTTATATGGTGTGAAATTTTATGAATTTTCTGTTGCTGGCAAATGTTTACTCGTTTTGTGGTTTTATTCCCCTTTTGATTAAATGCTCCTTATAAAGCAGACTTACCCGGATTTCGTTCTAGCTACAAGCTGCCAGAACAAACTGTCTAAAATCATCCGAGTGATATTATTGGAAAAAGAATTAATAGTTCTTGCAATTAAGTGAATTTGGTTAAGTGGCAAAAAAAAAAAAAAAAAAAACTTCCCCCACCTCTCTATTATAGATGGAGTTATCGTCCACTTTAAATAGCGCCTCATGTCAATTATGTTATTTTTAAAGTCTTTTTTCTTCTCATTCTGAGAGATGCTATAACAATTCTTTTAACTTTTTAAGAATTTACATAATTGTTCATTATCCTTTCGATTTTCTAGTGTTCAAGGAAGAGTTGCTTTCAAAGCATGTTACACCTTGGTTTTAATAGTTTCCATTCCTTAATTTTCAAGTGGATTTTTCTTTCTTCTTTTGTTCAATTTCCAAGATGCCATTTAAAATTCACAGTTTTACTGGTTTTCAAATGGAATAATTTCTTCATATTCATACATTCATTCATCTTTATTACTAGGATTCAGCTCTAGTCGTTGATGTTTATGGTCAGTTTTGATAGTGTTCCTATTCTTCCTTATTTCATATTTTCATGAAGCATATCATTAACTAAATGTTTTTTTTTTAACTGAAGGGAGAAAGTATAATAACTTGTTATTTATGTTACCATCTGTATGAGATTATTGAAAAGCCACTCAAATTCTTGGATATACCTAACACTATTAATCTAAAAGCATCAAATTCCTGCTTTGTATATAAACCAGTATGCCCATTCTTTATTTTGTAAAACTTTCTGAGTTGTTTGTCTTTTTTTATGCTTTACTTTTTATGCCTAATCCTTTTTTGGACAATGTTGACGAAATCAGCTGTGGGGTCAAATTGGAAATACTCTTTTGTTAAACTGTTATCAACAAAACTTCTTACGATCTTTTATACATTCAAATTCAATGCTTGCCTGTAACCCTTGTAGGCTAATTTTAGCTTTCCACAACTCATACCGTCAGGCAATGTTGGCGGGCATATAAAGCATTTATAGTCGCTTTACATATTTCTCTTTTGAAGTTTGCACTTTCCTTATTTTTTACGTTTTGTACTGTAGTAAAATTCTTTTTCGAAAAATATAGGTAATATTTTTAGCTATATGAAAGATGTTGGATTATGTGTTCCTTCCAAAAATTCTCTTTTCCAATTTTTTTCCTTAAAGATATAAGTTATAATTCTTGGACTCTTGTTTTTGACAACTCTGCGTTATTGTTTCCTAGGAAATTGCTTGTTACATGGGCGTGGAGTTGGGAAAAATCAACATAAAGCGATTTGCTGATGGTGAAATTTATGTTCAGCTGCAAGAGAGTGTCAGAGGATGTGATGTTTATTTGTTGCAGCCAACCTGCCCACCAGCAAATGAAAATCTCATGGAGCTTCTGATAATGATAGATGCGTGTCGGAGAGCGTCGGCCAAGAATATCACAGCTGTAATTCCAAGCTTTGGATATGCTAGAGCTGACAGAAAGGTGATTACAACCTGATATGCACTTTAGATGAACTTGTCTGTTCAAACCTGTATTCTGATTCACGTACATTTGTTTAATGAAATAATTATAAGATCTGATGAGCTCTCTATATAGATTATGCCCCAGACAATTAGTTGAGCAGCTGCTAAATCTCATCTCTTTTTTTTTAAGTTGCATTTAAAGCAAGAAATTGATATTTTGAAATTGTTTTTGTTCATAGATTCTTATGTATTTATTATCTTTCTGTGTCTTGTATGTATTCTTTCCAGACTCAAGGGCGAGAATCTATTGCGGCCAAACTCGTTGCAAACCTTATAACTGAGGCAGGTGCAGATCGTGTTCTTGCTTGTGATCTTCATTCTGGGCAATCCATGGGTTACTTTGATATTCCAGTGGACCATGTATACTGTCAGGTAATTAGGATATTTTTTTATTCTGGAATTTAACTGATTTATCATCACGGAATGATCAGAAAAAAGTTTATTATTCACTAACTTTGTTATGATGGCTTATCCTCTGCACTCTAGCCTGTAATTCTTGATTACCTTGCCAGCAAGACAATTTGCTCTAATGATTTGGTGGTGGTTTCACCTGATGTTGGTGGAGTGGCAAGAGCACGTGCTTTTGCAAAAAAGTTATCTGATGCACCTTTAGCCATTGTAGATAAAAGGCGTCATGGACACAATGTTGCAGAGGTAATTGCTGTACTACAACTATGCCCTCATTTTGTTTCCTCAGCTTACAATTTTAAATATTTACGCAGTTTCGAGAAAATGTTGAAGGTTCTGTTTACTTCAAATTGCCATTGTACTGTACCTTATGAATTCTTTCACCACTAGAATCGCCAATTTCTATGACATGTCAACATTGTAATGGGACCGTTGTCTTGATAATTTTCTGCTACGATGTGGATGAATGTTGCGGTTTGATTTTGTGAACTACTTTGTGATTCATTTAGTTTTCGTCAAAACAAAAGTATCGATGTTGTATGGTCATTACTGAGTAATAGTTGTCCTATCATTTGTGTGCACATTCAGTTCTTCCTTTATTGCTAAGTTATATAGCTACATATTGATGGAAAAGAGTCCCTATGTTCTTTATTCTTTGGTATGTTATTACATGATTCTAATCGTCATTATGATTAACATTTATACTTCAGGTGATGAACCTTATTGGCGACGTGAAGGGAAAAGTTGCAGTAATGGTGGATGACATGATTGACACTGCTGGTTAGTGAACTAAACTTCATTTCAAACTCAATCATGCACTAGAAGTTACATTCAATCCTTGGAGTATTTCTTGCATTTGTTTCTCATACTTCTGTTTTTGAGTTTCTTCCTTTGGTGCTATTATAACCTTAACCCTATGTGATAATAGGGACTATTGCAAAAGGTGCAGCTCTTTTACATCAAGAAGGTGCCAGAGAAGTTTATGCATGCTGCACTCATGCTGTTTTCAGGTACCAACAAAATTTGTGCATTTGACTTTCTTGTGTTTCTCCGTTGGCATAATATTTTGCCCATTCAAGTTTTTTTTTCCAACCTATTCGTTTGATAATTGATATAGTGAAGGAACCATTGATTCTGCTTAGAAGCAAGAATTCCTTCACCATACCAGATTTATCCATTCATTTGTGTTGATCGGATCCTTCTTCCTTGCATAAAATTGCCCCTATGAGCCAGATAATTTTTATGAATGGATATGCAAGAAGAAATCAAAATTTTATTTACCATGTGTTCCGTGGGAACTGGGAAGTTTATCATTGCTTCTTTGTTATCACAGCCCTCCTGCATTAGAGAGGTTATCAGGTGGCTTGTTTCAAGAGGTGATAGTTACAAATACAATCCCCGTAGCAGAGAAGAACTACTTCCCCGAGTTGACTGTTCTTTCTGTAGCCAACCTGTTAGGTGAAACTATATGGCGTGTTCATGATGATTGTTCGGTGAGTAGCATTTTCCAATGAAGTCGGACTAATGGTAGCTCCTTCAACTGGTAAAAGGTGTAGAATCGATTAGGTCTGAGATCCAAGGGTAGCCCAGTAAAAGGGAGAAGTATATACAATTTTCTCATTGTTTGATTTCAATTTTCACCATATTTTTTTCTGACATTAAAGTTTCTTCATGAATTAAGATTCCCTTGTTAATGGGATTGTCTTGCATCTTTTATAATAATTAATTTTCACACAGTGATTAGTATTTGCATGTATCTTATTAAAGATTGGATGGCTGTGTGCATATAAATGAAATCCTCCTCTTGAAAGAAAGTAATTGAGGAACTCATTTCATTTTATTCGATTTACAAATACAAATACTGAAGCAAATTATCTATGAAGATTATCATACTTGTATGGCTCAAATTGATATTTAGTGTTATAACTATCAGTGGAGCATATTTTTAAATATGTTTAAAATATACTTATATATTACATCAAATATAATATTTTTGGTGAAATTCTATGACTTCGCCTAGCGGTATGATCTTGGTAGGGCGTGGCTTGGTGGTGTAGGGTTCAGGATCTTACCTTCAGGTCCTGGGTTCGAATTCAGGGAGTTCGTTTCTTGTAAGAGTTTAGGACAGTCAGAGATTTTACCCGGTCCGCTTAAGCCCGAAAGGAATAGTTTAGTGATGGGGTTTTACGATTTAAAAAAGAAAAAGAAAAAAAAAAGTATGATGATTGTATTGCTCTCCCACAATCCTATTTTCAGCTTTGTAGGGATTTAGTAGCAGTTGAAAGCTTGACCTATTTAGGAATCTCTGGTTCTAGGTTTATTATCAACTTTCAAGCAATTTGTAGCTTATTACTGTTGATTTTTTACAGAGTTCATGTGCAGCGGAAATCATGTTCAGTAACAGGAAAAAATATTTATTTTACATGAACAATAAAAGCCGGATCCGTATTTTCTAGTACATTAATAACATAAATATTTAGAACTTAAATCGGAAATATACATGTAGATGTGGATCTCTATAAATCACGATTCTTTGAACCACGATCTTCCTCGATTTATCTCCCCACCTCTAACGGCACGTGTGGGCGTGAAAATAATTACGAAGAACACTCTAATTTATTGAATGATTCGTGTACTCAGCACATGATAGACCTGGCCGGCGGTTCGGTTCTGGTTCGGAACCGAACCGGCCGGTTCCCGGTTCCACAAGTGTGGAACCAGAATCGTGAACCGAACCGGCCGGTTCCACAAGTGTGGAACCGGAACCGTGAACCTAACCGAAACCGAACCGGTCGGTTCCGGTTCGAACCTTTTTTTTAATTATATAAAAAATTCGAAAATAATTTAAAATAAATTAGATTAATTTAATAAATAAATAAAATTATAAAATTAAAGAGCTTGAACTTAAATTTTAAAAAATTTAAGTTGCCTACATATCCTCCAGGGGTGAGAGGAATCAAAGCTCACGTGGTTCCATTATAATTTTAAGATATTTCCCCTTTGGAAATTTACAATTTTGTAATTATCAATCATCATTATCAGTTGATCACTCAGCTCCGGTTCCGCTTGCACTTGTTGTTGCAGATGCATTATCGAACAAGTCTTCAAAATCATCGGGGGCATCTTCTTATTGTCTCAGATCAGCTCGAGTCCAATCATCCACACAAGCTGTTGCTTCTAGAGTGCTTGGATGTAATGAAGATCGTCTAGCTTCCAATATATTGTCTTCCAAGCTGAAGGCTTGCTCAACCGCAACAGTGGAAATAGGTGCTGCCAATATCTCTTTAGCAATAATTGATAAAACATGATAAATCAAAGCTCACGTGGTTCCATTATAATTTTAAGATATTTCCCCTTTGGAAATTTACAATTTTGTAATTATCAATCATCATTATCAGTTGATCACTCAGCTCCGGTTCCGCTTGCACTTGTTGTTGCAGATGCATTATCGAACAAGTCTTCAAAATCATCGGGGGCATCTTCTTATTGTCTCAGATCAGCTCGAGTCCAATCATCCACACAAGCTGTTGCTTCTAGAGTGCTTGGATGTAATGAAGATCGTCTAGCTTCCAATATATTGTCTTCCAAGCTGAAGGCTTGCTCAACCGCAACGGTGGAAATAGGTGCTGCCAATATCTCTTTAGCAATAATTGATAAAACATGATATATATTTTGATGTCGGTTCCACCATTCAAGGATTTTAAAATTTTTACTAAATAAACTTTAAGTAGGAAACTCGAAATTTGTAGATAAATAATTATCTAATTCGAGGTTATTAGTTGTCGTATCCCTAGCTTTGTTATTTCGTTGCAGTAACCAACGATCCCCTGCGCTAAGTCTTGTTTGAATTACTGGTTCGCTACTACTAGATTCACATAATGTTCCTAAGTTATATCTTACAATATAATCATGAAATAACTCAATTAAATCATTTCTTAATCTCACTATTATTCTTGTAATATCAATTTCATCTAATATTCTTAAATAACCATAGTAAGCTTGTAAAGCACTATTCAAACCTTCTAATTTAAATTTAGGATCAAAAACAGCAGCAATAAGATAAAGTAAAGAAATTTCTCTAAAATAATTCAATCATTTTACCTTCATAACAGTAATGGCTTCTAACAAAACAATATCATTAGGATCGTTACTTTCAAGATGTTCATCGAGAGTACCAACAATATTCAAACTTTCAAGAAGAAATAAATGTGCTGTAGGATAATAAACTCCGCTAAAAATTAAAGTAGCATCATTAAAAACTTTTAAAATTTCTAAAATTTTTTCACAAATATCCCATATACTAGGAAAAAGTGTGATATTTTGAACATGTTGAGGAAAAAAACTACATAATGCATCTTTGTATTGTAATGTTTGACATAAAAGAAAATAAGTTGAATTCTAACGTGTTGGAACATCTCTTGAAAATTTAATCGGTTTAATACCATTTATTTTATAAAACTTGGCCCATTCTCTCATAACTTGAGAATATGACCAAATACAATTAAGTTTATAAATATTTTGTGCAGTATGTTGGTCATCAAAAACTCTAAATGCAATAGGTCGTTTTTGCATGGTAAATGATGCATCAATCCAATGACAAGTCACACCCATATTTGAGTGTGTTCGCCATTGGTCACTTCAAATATCAGAACATATAGAAATACGACCTTTAATATCTTTAAATATTTCATTTAAAATAATTTTATCGTCTTTGTATAATTTAAAAATATGATGTTTTGTTGTGTTTTGAGTCATTCTACATGCATCAGGATTTAAAGCATTATGCACGTAATTAGTAAATTGAAGTTTTTCACCAAAGCTTAAAGAAAGATGTGTTATACAAGTTAATTTCGCAAATTCTTCTCTATTTTTTGCATCAGAATATTTAAATAAATTTACAACACTCGTACCTCTACTAGATGATGCGTACCTGGCCATTTGAGTTTGCGTCGTATCAAGTCCAAGTTCAACCACATGATGTCTTTCCAGGTGCTTGATCATATTGTCGTATCCACCAGAAAATTTGTAGGAAACCCCACAATGGTTGCAAACTGCTCTTGAACCTTCATCGTCTTGGTCTAATTGAAAATGAATTTTGAAAATATCTGAGGAACGAGACTTAACCTCTCTTCTCCGCGATTGTGAACCGACACTAGGGCCGCTCTCTTGGGTTGACATATTTATGAACTTGCCATTTTTTGTTTAAGAAATATGTAAGAAGAATAAGAAAATCGAGAATGATAATAACTAATTGAGAATAAGAGAATTATAGGAATTGAGAGAGTTGAGAAATTGATGTGTTGAAATAATGAAAAATGACCCATATTTATAGAATTATAGATTTTTTTTGATATCGAAAATGCCCATAAATATAACTGTTTTATTATCGTTATTAGGGGTATATTAGGAATTATATATTACATTTTTTTAATGGTCGTTGGCCTTTTTTTATTTAGGGGCAGGGAGCCCCAACGGCTAGTAGCCGTTGGGAGGGTTCCTGTTGGAACCCTACAGTTCCAACCGGAACCGTATGGTTCTGGTTGGAACCGTTGGAACCACTGGAACCGAACGGTTCGGTTGGGGGTGGAACCCCACCGGTCCATTACGATTCCGGTTCCGGAACCGGAAGCGGTTGGAACCGGAACCGTCTGGTTCCAATCGGTTCGGTTTCGATTCCGAACCGGAACCGTGGCCAGGTCTAGCACATGAGACGAATCTTGTGTGCTATTGTTTTTTGATTTTCTCAA